>DWPV01007328.1:0-10773 GCA_018251915.1 Urbanus proteus proteus
GCTCGGTCCTCAGGGGTAGCAACGCATCTGTGGTCAACCTCGGGTAGAGCCTTGATGTTACTGTGTGTAAGTGTGTGCGTATAAATACATGAAAGTAGCGTAGTTTTTTGGCTTCACTCAAATACAAGGTGAGTAATCTACCTATTTTATTTATCTGAGTACACATCTTCATAAGACGTCTGGGAACCGAACCTCGGTCGATTGAATTAAGACACCGAGTGTCACACCGTTGTGTTTGAATCTGAGTTTTTTTAATAGCTACTTCCCTACATTTTGTCTGTTAAAGTAGTGACGCTCTAAGAACGTAACGGACACGCGGTGCGTACTAAAACTCAGACAACAGTCGTTTATCACAGGGTGAGGGCAACCGTTAGAAGAACCAAGCCTTATGATATCGCTTTCCTCTTTTAAATTAATTGTTTTTTTTTAGTTTGAGCATCACGGGAAACATTTTGCTGAAAATTAGTGACATTTTTTAAATTTGTTTAACAAGCATTTATAATTTTTTTCTTCTATCAATGGATCTGTTGAAGTTTTATTCTGAAAATATGTTAACGGTTAGGTAAATTCTTAAAAAAGGATCAAGCACTTCGTACCATTTAAATCATATTATTATGAAATAGAAACCATATACTCTTATATCTATTTTCAATTTCCGTTAATGTCCATGAATTCTGATGGTCTAAAAAATTTGACTAGGATTATGTAAATTAAAATTTGTTCATTATACACATACGGAAAAGTTAAAAGTTAATTTGTTACAGAAACTGCTAGAATATAATTACAATTTATTTCTACAAATATATGCTCGTAAGTTAACATTATATAAATTGTCATTAAGGCCAACAATAAAACGAATAAGATCAATCTCGGAGTCGTTTCAGGTCTTTTTGTATGACTCACGGAGTATTACGCCAACATTACGTGAAGTAATCAATTTGTATTTGGTCAGCGTATTTCGTACATGTTATGTAATTTTTGACAGGTATCGAAACGGAGATGATTTAATTATCGTTTTATGCCATAAGTATTCATTATTAAAAGGTTATCCAGCTTCTTTCATATTTACGGCACCTTTACTAAATTTAGGAATTTGAATGGATATCAAGAAATACTTCGGTTGGAACCATCCATACTTCTTTGGTACAAAAGCATCCAGTCTCATATTAAAATTCTATGCTTCATTGTAGTAGGCACACATAAATAAATCAGATCTAAAGATAGTCAGAACCAAATTCAAGATTCCAGTTGAATTATTGTTTATAAATTTCATTTTTACCTTATGAGAAACCAAATCCAGTAATAGTAATCCAGGCCTTCTGCCAATTTGAAAAATAAGCTCAATCAACAGATTAATTGCATAAATTCCGAAAATATTGAATAAACATTATTAAGCAAATCATTTAATAGGTATTGTTTATTCAATACACAAATCATTAATTTGTTTACTATTTATATAATTGAATGAGTTTCATTATTGTCAAAACCAATGCACGCTGTCATTAAAGCTTAGCATTTGTTTAGCTTAATTAATTGGCGGTCAGTAATTATCGAGTTTTAATAATATTGAAACAACTTTGGCATGCGAGTTTTTCAATTATATAGCATTATTAAACGAGCGTGTAGTCTGCGAAATTAATATTTGTAGGAATTAATATGTAAAACGGTTAAGGGCAGATTTATTTAACTTTCATAGGTTAAACAGCTTACGGTAAGGATACGTAGCTAAATATCTCTCGTCTTTAAATTGCTTATGATATAGGTAAAAACATAAAGCCATATTTTCTGCCTATAGATGGCGTATAAAGCTACTAATTAGAAAAACGGACTACAATGTCTCTTAATGAAGTTATAATCCATTTCAACCACATAGTGGTTACTAATATATTCTACCACGCGCTTAACTATGGCCTGTAAACTAAACATTTTAAGGAAGTTGTGCCCAACATTTGGCTCTTATCAGTTAATATGCCCGTTTTATGTTCCACTGTTGGGCACGGGTCTCTTCCCACTGAAGACCACCTTCGAGAGTGATTCATACATAAAAAAACATATATTATGTACAATAACGGACAGACCCGTCAGCAGCTCCTTTTTAATGAAACAAAAAGAAATATATTAATATCAGTACGTCCGTCTACGTATTTAATATTTTGTCATCGACAGCAGGGCGGGCAATTTATTAAAACACGATTACATTACGTGACTCGTGACATTCGCCCCGACACTCATTAAGTACGCTTTTTCATCCAAATAATATTATTTTGGTTTACGTTTTAATGAAGTGGCGAAGGACGTTTAAAGGATAATCGTATTACATCGTTGCGCTCTCACGCTTTTGTTGTAACTACTTTTTACATCAAAACAAAGGTTTTTAAGTACAAAAGTACTTAAATAAAAAAAAGCTTGTAATACGGAATATCAAGTAAACCGTTTTTAAACATTCTGATTGTATTATGGCATTTATATCTTCTGGGTAATACCTACAGAAAATATCTTAAACGTGAAATTATATAAAAAGAAAAATATAATAAATAATAATAATGATCAGTAGCTTAGTACCATGGTAACAATATGTGAATTACCGTTTTTGTGATGGTGAAAAATATAGCTGCAAATAAAATACTGATGCCGCTTAGCCTGTCGCTAGCATCAGAGTACAAGAACTATGCTAGCAGAGAGAAAAGAATAATCCCTTTTACATTTTATTTCAGCAACGTTAACACTCGGTAGCCAAAACAACTTAAACCCATTAAAGCCATTACTCACAGCGTTACAACTAAACATATCCGAAACATGCACAATCACTAGACGCCGTAATTAAATTCCGGTCTGCCGCCATTTTTCCAACTGTTCGCGTGTTAATCTCGATAAAATTATAACACGTTATCGCTATGCGACTCAGGATTTAAACTGAACATTAAATTAAACTTCCTTTCTCTACTAATTTTCATTTATATTTCATCCCAAAATGTAATTTCATTTGAATGAATTCGAATTCGTTCATACATTTTTATGAGATAAATTTTACTGAACGAGAAATGTTTACATTATAACTTTGAAATATTGATATACTTACAGTCGGTTTTACTCAAGTTATGGATAGTAAAGTAGACCAAGTAATTAAGAAATGATAAGAATACGCTTAATTAAAAGACTACCGTTACTTGGATGTATCTACATGGCACATACATCCAAATATTGTTTAAAAATCTTGAAAACTTAATTTACCTACAACAATGTTTTAATATTTTGAATTTAAACTTAGAATATTAAAAAAAAACAAATTTATGATTTCCGTTTGTACATAAGAATTCTACTGATCAGTTTCTTTTTAAAACGCAAACGCCTCCTAAAATAATGTTAAGTTTCATGGCTCTACTTCACTACATAGTATAAAACAAAGTCGCTTTCTCTGCCCCTATGTCCCTATGTATGCTTAAATCTTTAAAACTACTCAAGGGATTTTGATGCTGTTTTATTTAATAGATAGAGTGATTGAAGAGGAAGGTTTATATGTATAATAACATCAGTTTTTCTGTGGTATATTTAGTATAATCATTGCACCCGTGCGAAGCCGGGGCGGATCGCTAGTACGTAATAAAAATAAGGCATTTACGTAACTCCAAGCCTCAGTAACATGAAACCCACATTGGACCATACTCGAGTATTAAATGTCACAACGGCAAATTGCGTATTCAGTTCACTGAAACAGTTTTGTCGTATCAGCAGATCTGCAGATCAAGGAAGACCCGGATAAGCCGTTCTTGCTGAATAATAAATAGCTTCAGACCCACGCCACCTATTCCTATGTCGTTCGCCGTATAATATTGCAATGTGGTTATCGTCGTCCTTAATAATAATCTTTATGGGTTCTTTATTATCAATATCATACTCATACATTTTTCGTGTATAGTTATCATTGTACCGCTCTCTGAACTAATAACTAACTAACTAATTCAAGACCATCCAGACTTCCATGTCTGGATGATCTTTAATTCGTCTTTGTAAATTATATAACTATCGGAACCTGTTGTATTTAAGAAAAGTAATTTTAAGCTGTTGCTAATAAATTTATTTCCCAAATTATCTTGTTTTATTCATTCTTATCTTTTTATATTAATCTACTAGCTGATCCCCGCGGTTTCACCCGCGTTTAAAAAGTAATAAGGAACACATATTAACACATAACTGAAAACCCACTCTCCCACGAGTGGGACCGCACGCGCGTAGAACGCGCACTAATACTTTTTTTAAATTAATGTAGCCTATTTTATGCCTTACATCTTCAGCTATAAAGTCGTATCGAAATCGGTCTAGGTGTTTAAAAGATTACCTCAGCCAAACAGACTAGACAGATATTTTTAATTGCATTTTTGTTATAGGTATGCTGTATACCTCCATACACATTGAGTAAAAAGATGTTATTTTGAAATCACAAACAGACACTTAAATTTTATTTGGATAGATGTACTCACGGCTATGCTATAATTCATAGTACTTATTTAGTAAAATTGGATAGGTACCTAGTCCATAAATATGTTTGTAAGAGGTTTAGCTGGACTATTAAACATCTTAAAAGTCTGTAAAGTTTTGATACTTTTAAATAGGTAGTTAGCGTTTAAATACAACATAAATGTTACTTATAAACTTTGCGTACCGCAGCGGACAGTTAAGGACTTTTAATTCAGTTGAATATTTAACGCTATTTAATCCTCAACGATTATACTTAGTTTCAAGAGTCTAGCTTTAAAACTTTACAAAACTGTACCTTAAACCTCAGCAACACTAAAAGTGAATATTTTTTGCAAAATTTTCTCACTCGTTCAAAGGAGATTGCGTTGAAATACTGGCAGCATTTTTAACAGTTTTTTCAAACTATACGGATCCTTAAACAGCTTTGTAGCTTGCGAGGCTTTGCAATGTTTCGTGACCTCAAAATATGGCACGTAGCGAAATTTGTCAACAACGTCTACCTTATTCAAAGTTGTCAAAACAGGAAATTGGAATTTTAACATGCACATAACTGTGTTTTAAGTTCAAAAAGGGAACGTGAATTTCTAAATTTTGTATTGCCATTTTCTGTACAATGAACATATTTACTACTTTGGATGATAGTTGATCTAAAAAGATAAAAATTTCAAATCAAATATATGTATATTCCATAAACTTATAGAAAACTAGTCGGAAAAATGTCCATATTATTTTTAAACCGTTTCGTTCAACATAAGCTCACTTCGTCTATATTCTTAAAAAATACTCGTAATGTATCATAAGTGCAAAAGCAGAAACCATAGATAGTTATTATTAGTACCCACCTATATTAGCGTTACTTATAATACATTAAATATAAAGAACTAAAACCATTCGATTGAGATGTAGTTCCTTTCCACCCACGTGTAATAACTCGAGAACACGGTCAACATTTTATTTTTCCCATTAATATTTATGACTATTAACCCCCGGCCATATTAGCCCGGAGCGGCGTTTTCTCTGACCTGATTTAATATTTTCATCTTTATTCAAAGAACCCTATGAATAAAACAACGCACACTTGTATAAGACGAAGCGACGACGCTCGCAAGATGTCCGTGTAACTTTATTCATTTTGTTATTTAAGCAAATTAAAACGAAGGCCTTTATAGGCGGGCCGCCTTCATTAGACATGATATTATAATGTAGGTATCTGCAGACATTTATACGGCTTCGATTCGCGATGGTATCGTATATTCAATATGCATGGGAATATAATAATTATGAAAACTGTGGGCTTCATTAAACATAGTTCTTCGTAGTGGAATTGACTTAAAATAATGTCAAATACGCCAAGTTTGCTAAAAACTTCTAAAAACCGGCGATAAGATTTGTTATATCCTGGTAATGGTTATTTTACACTAGCTATATTTACACCAGAAATTGACGTGAACAATGTTGTCCAAAAATCCAGGTAATTTAGCCCGCGATGAAAATCAATCAAATTGTGGTTAATTTTTTTTACCACTCCTTAATATTACAGTGCGAATGCAAGCGTATGTTAACAATGTAGTTAATAAATTGAAAATATACGTCAGGTTCTCTCAGATAAATAAAATAGGTAGATTACTCACCGCCTTGTATTTAAGTGAAGCCAAAAAAACTACGCTACTTTCATGTATTTATACACACAAACTTACACAACACTAGCGTAGTTCTTGTCAGTACCTTTGTTTAATTACCCTCACTTAATCACTTTTATAGCCCGACCATTTAAAAAATGGCTACATTTTTTTGTTACAGATCTACCTACTTTAGTTATCTAAGCAGGTTCTGTAGAAAAAAATTAAATAAATGAAAATTAAGGAAAAAGCGGGCAATCTTGGCTAATTTGACGGTAGTTTGTAAAATGATTGTACAATAATGTAGTTCACTAAACTTTTCATGTCAAATTGCACACCGTGCACAACAAACACTTTTCCCTATTCATAAACTCTCATTAGCTGGACATTAGCTGGTGAATAATTTGTCCCTTTGTATATTAATGTATTTCGATTAGCGCAACGCATTTGGCGACTATTATAGTGGCTTATAATTCGATCTCCCAAATAGGGGATCCGAGAGTCGAATCCTAGGGATTGTGTGCATTATAAAATCAATTTTATCATTTGTATCAAGAAAGTAAGAAAAATGTCTTGAGAAAACCTACACACTTTGGGATAAAAAGTTCTAAAAAAATGAAACAACGGCACAGGCACTAATAATATAATTCTTAAAGCATGACATAAGTAACTCCGTCCTTAGTACTCAGAACTTTATAGCAGTAAAATGAAAATCAAATAACGAGCTTAAACGATATTAAAAATTAATGTATCGTTTAAAAACACGTGTCGTAATTACGGGAGTTTGAATTTCGCTGGTTGTCAATTATTCAATTACGGCGTAATTAATTACAAGTTAATCAAACATGTGGAACGCGGGATGAGCACTCGCTGCCTTGATGGTGCTCATTATGTTTTGGAATTATAATCATTGCTCGTAGTATTTAATGTTTTGAAGGATATCTAACCGAAACTAACCTATCTATGAAAATTGGAAGAAGGGAGCACCTCGTTCGCGACTGTGTCTTATAGCCGCAGTAATAAATAATAAAAATACATCGACTCGTATGTGCTGGTTTGAAGAGTGTGGAAGGCAAGGACGCAACTTATAACTTTGTTAAATTCTGAAATTTCTTAGCGAAGCAAAAAATCTTAAGCAAGGAGGGGTTTTCAGTTGTCTATGACAGGCAGCGACCATTGACTATCAACCAGGCTGTATTCCAAAATTTACATACTTTGAATTTTATGTGTAAATTTAGCATAAAAATGGTGTCTTAATTGCACTTTATAATTACTGCTTTTTTGGGCATCAATTGAACAATATACAACAATCCTTTAGTTGCAAAGAAGTCCCATTACGTAACGGAGAGCATGTGTTCTATTTACGTTAAATGTAAGCGTAAATTAGCAAAAGTTTTGACAAAACTTTACACTGAACACCAGAAGCTGACTTTGATAATTAGTTTATGCAACTTTCTTTAGTCAGAACTCGCAACAAAGGCACCCTACATATTATTAGGGGTGACAAATGTATTTGTGCTTCTACATCAGTTCGTATAATGGAATCACATTAATGCAATTTGAATTTGTCGTGTCACGAAAGGCAATGATATTTTTGTAAAGTGACTTTCATACGTGGGTCGGTCCTAGACGTGGGTTACATAGATCATAATATTAACAGAAATGGCGTGATTGAAACTACATTATAATTATGTAACATAAAAGAGAACGCTTCTATAAAGCTATCAACGGGATGACGTTTGAATTCTTATACTTTTGAGGTATATGTACTTTATGTATTCAAAAGTTATTTTATACTTGTATACGTACTGTATTTTTACAAATACATCATCGACAGTGCAAACGAAATTTTGGAGTCCACTTAATTGTTTATGTATTTGCACAAAGGAAACCTTACTTGAAATACCCGTTGGACATTTCTAGCCAATACATCGTTCTGTGGATCAATACTCGCCCCAATAAATAAGAAGTGGCTGTGTTCCGAACACAATTTAACTTGAAATAAAATTTTGTTACCCTTCGCAATGAATAGGCCGTATATGGCCCGGAATGGGGGACGGTTTCTCCTATCTTGCGTTATATCGCTTCGGGAACACCTCGTAAGTTGCCGATTCGCTGACTTTTGTGTTTTATTTGGTTAATGATATGTGCAGATACGATTAGACGAATGGTACTGTTTTCTATTTTATTTCTTTCCTTAGGTTTCGGTGCTATTAATCTTGCGCAGTACATTACTGTATTTGTTTTGTCCTGCTAGTTTATTGTTATTGCTAGGAAGTAATGTTCGCTTAATCGTGAAAAAACGACGATCAACAATGCTCAATGGTATGAATTTCGACTTCTACTTTAGGCATGGATTCAGGTCTTAAACTTCATAAGGAGAACGTCAGCTTTTTTGGTTTTACGCATCAATTACCTACTTACCCTGTGAGAATTATTAATAATGTTCTTTCGAAATTTTTCTTGAATAATGTTAACAAATAGATTTCGTCTCTCATTTCTACTATTAAGGTTATCATACAATTCTCAAAAGAGACATTTGAGACAGTAATTATACAAGGATGAAACGTTAAAGTAATTGTGAAAGTAATTATATTACAAAATCAAATAAAACAAGAAACTGTTCTTTATTCATTCAACAACGGATACAAACCAAGGAAGTTTAATTTTGAAAAGTTTTACAAGGAGCTACAGATAAATAACTCTTCTGTCAACAATACAATATACTTTAAACAATATCGTGTAAACTTATAATTTGTTATTTATTTAATACTTTTGACAATACACAATTTTGCTACTAAGAGAACCGATAAATAATATTACCGTAAATTTATTATTGTTTTGCGGAAAACAAAACAATCAGTTCGAATCCCGTGAAGTTCTATCGGCACTCATATCAGTTTGCCAGAAAAAAATAGATTAAATTTCCTCTTCAAGCCGCTGAAATCTTTCCATTGTGCCGTCCAATTATTGCTTTGAATGGTTTCCCAAAAAATCGTTTCCTCGAACAAGAGAAGATTTCATTCGCGATTTACCGATTCACTATAAGCAAACAGCGTGTGTGTGCTCCTATCAATTTCACGCAACTTATACGGATACGAGTAAGCAAACACGGAGTAAAAGGAGCGTGGGAAACCGCTGATGTGTCTATGCGTTCACGCTTGTAGACTTAATTTATTCTTAGCTATCAAAATAAAAGATACTTCGATCCTTCCAGACGGTTCTCGCAACCGCAAACATAACGATAACAATCTAACTTGGCATGGGCACTGTCGGATAACTGTAATGAAAATACGTTTCTGTATATCAGTGAAGAAGGCAATTCAACTGTTCATATTTCCAACACTAAAATATGTTCTGATTCTATGTAATATTTACACATATGACATGGTGGAGCGGTCACCATACTGAACTGCCGCGCAGTAGGTCCCGGGTTTGATTCCCGACCAGACATCTGAATGATCAATTTAGATTTTTATTCAGGATCTAGGTGTTTGTGCGTCCATAGCACCCACGATACAGGAGAAAATCCTAATGTGGGGCTATGAGTGTCGGAAGCGTAATAATGTGATCAACTGTAACGAGCAGTTTTTATTCCGTAGTCACAAAAGTCTGAGTTTATGACCTACACATCTGAGAAATTAGTAAGTCTTATCCAACATATCTCAATTTTTTAATTTAAAAAGTAATTGTAGTATGTAACTGTGAAGTATAAAAAACACCCTACAAAAGTGTAATGATAAGGACTTCACACTTTGCTTTTTCTTAGTGTGTCAGGACTATACGCAGAAGCTATGACCCAATTACTTAATTGTCTGCCTCGCCGAGAACAAAGGCAGACCCTAACAATCTTTTATTATGATGTGAAGACAGCAATTGACCACGACATCTACGTATACGACTGTATGTCACAACCTCCAAATTGTATCTTCGACAAAAAGAGATCTCCCGCCAGGCTGGGTGATCATGCCTGGGGAACCATTCCATGCCTTGCTCCAACATTCTCAGTTTTGAGCTTGTATATAATAGGCAAAATGTTAAGAATACTCCATAGCGTGAGTCAGATATACTAGAGGTGCCATCTCTTGACGAGTTGCGGGAAGTCACTACACATCTGTATTCAACCTCAGAAAATATTGGAGACCTATCTCAGGTCAGGTAAGGGTGAGTCGCGATATGAGGACTAAGTTCGAACGTCTCCTGTGAGAGACACCCATCAAACCAAAACACAGAAGCGCTTAGCATTTCCCCTATAAAACCAAAATAGGTCACGTTATATATTATTGTTACAATTAAAACACAAGCCCATCCGGGTACAGATGTGAATTCAAATCTATGTAGGATTTTCCTGAATCTTGCTTAAGCCCAGTAATTAAATAGAGATCTCGTAAAATACACTCCCAACAATATACGCTACGTAAACCAATTCTCTTCTACCTTATAAAGGAACGTGTTGGCAAACTGAGCCGAACTTAGGGGAAGAAAAACCTTTTTTGTTTTGTGATGCTTGAGTCTCTAACTCTGATGTTTACTCGTTGAAGATGTTATTATGAAAACGTTTGAAGTGTTATACGTTTTCTAAATATAGTCTACAAGCAAATCATTATCTCTACTTATAATAAAATTGTAACAGGTCGATGTCTGTACATTGAAGATATCGAAAAAAAAATTACATAGG
>DWPV01007329.1:0-10772 GCA_018251915.1 Urbanus proteus proteus
TTTTCAAAACTAACCGCATCCGATGCCGTTTAAATCATCTCAATCGGTTCAGTCATCGCGGAGTAATCGGTGAACATGCATCTTATGCATGATCTCGAAATACGAATTGAGGGATCGGGTTTATACATAATTCACGAATAGAAGTTGTGTTTTCAATAACGGGGACCGCAGTAGGTTTTATAATAGATAGGAAGAAGATGCTGCTCATTGGATCTCCTGGATTTGTCCCTTAGTCGCCTCGTATGACACCCACGGGAAGAGAGGGGGTGGTGCTATTCTTAAGACAGCCGGCACCAACAACCGGGTTATGTTAGGTTGGGTTATATGGGGATCTATATTAATTGTTCGAGGCATGAAAGAAAGAGACTGCAGTCCCTTTTCTGTGATTCAAGGTAATAAGGCATCTATGGCAGACGTCAGGACTCTAATCCTATCTTGGTTAGGTTATAGATATCCATAGTCAGCAGTTGTCACTTACCATCCTCGTTAGCTACATCTGAAGAAAGATTAAACCCGAAACAAGACTAATAAAGTTAACAATGTTTCATAAATTTAGTTTTACATAATAAGATAATTTACATGTAGCGTATCTAAGACTATGAAGCTAACGAAAACATAACAACAAGAGCTTTTACCATTTACACCAAAATATATATTGCAAAATGTATTTTACGAAATAAATTCTACTCAAACGACGTAGGTACAACTATTGTTAATTTAATCGCAACTAACGTTTAGTTTTAGACCAGTGGCAATAAGAAAACCACACCATTTGTGATAAACATAATGTCAAAGGTACATTACTCGGTCCAGAGACTAAACGTATATATTTTGCTCAGAAATACAATTATTGTCGTCCTCGGAGCTACATTTAAATTCAGCATGAGTGAAAATATCGTAAAGAGCAGGTACAAAACTCATTTAGTGGAATTAAAACAAAATAAATTTTGTTTCTCCCATAAGTTTGCAGGTGGGTTGGCGAATAATAATTGTACCTACATTAATCCTGAGTTCTTTATTTATGAAAACCACTTAATCAACAAACGGAAAGCTACACTCTTTTTCGTTTTATTAGGCGCCGGCTTTGAATTTATTATTTGTTTCTCCAATGTGGTCGGCTATTTTTCAGAAAATGTTAAGTAATATTTCGTAAGACGTCAGATATAAATACGAAAATTGTTTCAATCAATTCAATTATTACAACACTGAAATGTATAATGTGAGTAGGTACATTTGCGATACTTTAAAAAATTTAAAAATATTATCTTTTTTTTTAATATAGACTTTTTGTAACTATGTTAAACACTACTTCACAATGAAAAATTGTGAATTCTTAAGACAATCAACTTCGAGAAAACATTTTAAACGTCGTTGTTAACATTTCTTAACGTTTTCTAGTAAATGATTGTAATAAATCAGTAACGAACTTGTAAATAAATAAAAAAATATTCAAATCAGTTGAAAAAAAATCAAAAAGTTAAATAATTCAAATAATAGGACGTCCATTCTCAAAGTCAAATTGCAAATTCGGCTACATATCCCAGACTACGTTAATATTACAAAGTCACCTTTAGATTACAAAACGGGAAAATGTCCGCAAAGTTATTACCATGAATTTTCCCTAACAACATTTTTAGCAACATAAACATTGTCTGAGTAAGCAATCTCTATTAATTTCACACCCCTTGTCATCTCTTTTTATTAGCTGCTTACTTTTGAATTTATTATGTGTCCGTAACTCAAATAAGTGAATTCGCTTTTGTAGGAAAAACTTAGAAAACTCTGAAAAACTGCTCGAAACCGAACAATGGTTCTTCGGAATGCCGGTCACGTTTCGTCGCCTTAAAAATACGACGCTTAAATCCATAAAGTACTCCGAAGTATTACTATTCCTTCTCGCCACTTCCTTTGTACGACACAATATTATAATATTAAATTTCACCCCACAACTTGGTACTAATTTGTACAAATACTTACTCTGGTTGTATCTATATGAACAATGTAACTTTGTCTTAAAGTTTTATTGTAATTACAATTGAGCAAAATAAGAATACCGTTTTCATTTACGCACGTATTTGTAATCTAAATTTACTTTCCTTTGTATTTATGTATTTTAAAGAATTTAACCAATTATAAAGTTAGCTAATATTATCTTATGAAAATCACAGACCCGTTATCGTTTTTCAAAACAAAGTCGTAATAATTTAAGTAACCTTTTTTGCATTACCAAGAATTTTGAAACAGGACTCAAGAGCGTGATTACATCTTTTATAGTGGACTGCCGTCACAACCAAAACATTGCGTAATTTGCTATATTAAATGTTAATTTGACAAATTGGAAAGTAGAAGAGTACGTAGAAGTAGAATTTCTTATTTTCGGCTGAAAATTATTAGATCTTCTATTTATTAAGCTATTTATTTAGTTAAAAAATATTCTTCAATATATTTGAAATATCGAATTCGGCGTTAAAAGGAGAAAATTACACGTGTAAATATTCTCTTAATTTTAACAATTTATTTGAAGCGTGGTCTAATTTACTTCGGTAAATGTGTTTGCAAATACTAAAGTAAACGGTTCGCAATCTTTCCATTTAGACCGGTGGTTCCCAACCTATGGTCCGGAGGAACCAAATTATAGTCTACAAACGATTTAAAATTTCACGGATGTTGTTTTGAGTAGTAATATTAGTCCTAGAATTACTGAACTTTTGTTAGAAAATTATTCAAGTTACTTAGCTTATTACCAAAAAAAATTTGAATGTGTGTCTAGATTTAAAATTATTTTCGGATGAATTTAGTTTATTTTTTTGTACCTTTATATACCTACATCGTGGTTCGTGGTCCCAGTTATTAACAAAAAAGAAGCGATCCCTGGCTAAAAAAGGTTGGGAACCCCAGCTTTAGACCAATGTTATTGGATTTACAAATGTCAAAGGTGGAACGTTCCGAGGAAAATCATATCAGCTCAACCGAAATGAATCGTGGTCAAAGCCGGGCTTGTAATATCGTTTTAATAGTCGTTTTGGAAATCGTTAACTTTTACGGCCCGTACATATCTGAAACGTTCTTTATAAACACTCAATTACACTTAAAACAAGGTCAGAATACATTTACAGTTGAATTTTTAATTGCAGTTCACTTGGACATCTATAAAGCTATATGGGTAATTAGCAAAATGTGTTTTTTTTGTTTTAGTAAAATTTTCAGTGCGTAATTATGTACATAAAGGTTTAGTTTTAATTTTCAATTAATGTGTCGTAAGTACTTATGTATAAAATAGTATGGAATAAAGAAGATAGCAGAATAGAGTATTGGTAAACACAAAAAATAAAAAAACAGGTAGGTATAATTAAATGTATATGTATAAAGCCTCATTTACTGAAGATAGAACTATCTGAGGTCATCATGTAGATAAACACTAAAGATTTTTTTATATTACATCCCAATAACGTGAGGGATAGTTTGTTAATATTAGAGATATTATGTGTACGTGTACGAAATTGCGGAAAACAGCATAATTAAACACATTTAATTATTTTCCAGTGTAACATAACTACTATTTTGTTAAATTTTACACCAAAATGTTAAAACCACTACAAACTGACCTTTTGCTCATCTCAGTGAGTTGATAACAAACAAAACACGTTAAAATTTGTTCCCTATAGGTACGTAAACTATGTAGACGGTAATGCACTAGGCTCCATAATGAAAAATGAATGCTCTTGAGGCTAGACGGGCGGGTGAGCTTATATTGTTGCTACGTCTAGTGGACAAACTACTTTTGAATTGATTTGATGTCTACTGACAGTAGACACCAAATAAGAATCAAATAGATCAATGACGACCCGGATGGCGCAAAGATTAACACTTAGGACCGCTAATCCGAGGGTCCTGGGTTCGATTCCCAGCGAGGCGGAAATTTGAATGATGAGTTTAAATTTCCGTTCTTGGTTTAGATGTGTGTCCTTGTCTTGTGTGTTGTCTTGTGTGTTGTCCATGGCACTCACGACACAGGGAATCCTTCTGTGGGGCTATGAGTGGGTAGAGTTATTTATTTATTTATTTATAAAAATAATGTAGGTAATCATAATCAATACAGTCATCTAGCAATACCAATTCCACTTCTTTATGGAAAATATATATTTCAAAGATAAACATTAAATTAAAACGTCCAAAAATGATTCAGAAAATAATTAAGTACTTTGAATCAATTCGTATTATCTGTCATTTGGATATCTAAATTCCTAAATGCTTTACGACAGCATTAAACGGACTTTCCCCTTTTCTTTTTCCATTCGCAAACACCATATTTAAAAGTCATACAGCCTGTCACTCTCACATTGAATCCATCAATTTCTCACATGTTAAAATCCGTGCTATAGAGTGTGCCAAACAAACGGACATACAAACGTACATACTTAAATACATAAGTACGCTCTAAAAACACTGCTCTATTTCTGACGCAGTCAGGTAAGACTGATTACAATGGTGAATAACTGCCATCAACTAAAAATGCCTGCTTCATCTCCATTAGAATACGTGATTGAACAAGTATATGCGACAATGCATTTGCTTTCATAATGAAAAATTAAATCTCTTGAGACCTAGACGGGCGGTTGAACTTTAGTTATTAGAACGAATATGGAATCACTGATGTGAATAGAAAGTAAGAATTTTGCGAAATATCATTTTGAAATCATAGGTAAATAATAAGTACATCTATAACGTAGCTGATGATTTATAAATCGAACTGCTCTCTTTCTTAACTGTGAAGTATGTCTCTCTTATAACAAACTTCAAAACAGAAAATAGCAGCACTTAAAAATGCTGTACTAAAGTAAAAATAAGTGTAGCAGTAGTATCTCCAGAGCCGAATCACGAAAGATTATCTTTAAGTATTTAAAAGATTATTAAGGCACTAAAATACTCTTTCTGATTTTTTGAAGTTTAAAAATAGACGCAAGCTTCACGCATAATGCTTCATTCGATTGAAAACCAATTGTTGTTAGAACCTAACCACAAGCATTGTAAATCAACCCAAAATATTTCCAAAACTCATAGATCTATGTTCCATTCACAAATAACCCATTCTAAAGTGCAACTATAGTGTTATCTCATTAATCATCTTCGAAATTCAATACATCGACGTGGGTCCGTGGCCGCCATTACTGGCATTCCGGACACTTTATGTTGTTTCAATTTCTATAGCCGGTTGGAATAATTCGAATATCCGGCAGGCATTCGGATATGCAGACGGGCACTCGGTATGCTAGAACCCTATTGATTGTCTGTGTACCATCGTTTATTTGTGATCCAAGATCCTAAGATAATTTATTCATAAGGCAATTCATAGCGGATATAGTCCCTTTATTGCCTAATTTTGTAATACTCAATTGAAAACAAACATTATTGTTAGAACTGAAAGACAAGCATTGTAAATCAACATAGAACATTTCCAATACAGACATAGATCTGTACCCAACCACTATTTACCAATAGCCCATTCTAAAGCGCGACTACAGTGTTATCTCATTAATCATCTTCGAAATTCAATACATCGATGTAGGCCCGTGGTTGCCATTACTGGCATTCCGGACACTTGATGTTGTTTCAATTTCTATAGCCGGTTGGAATAATTCGAATATCCGGACGCAGGCATTCGGATATGCAGACGGGCACTCGGTATGCTAGAACCCTATTGATTGCCTGTATACCGTTTATTTGCGATCCAAGATCCTACGATGTTTGCTCACTTGATTGATAATTTATTCATAAGGTAATAGCAGATATAGCCGCTTTGTTGCCCGATTTTGTAATATGCATACGGTTTGGTTATTTAGCAGATTGAATTTGAGTGAGATTGGTATTGTGTTTGGATATACGTATAACCTATAGAACAACTAATGGACTTTGCTTCATATGAACTGCACTTAGTTACATTTATGAAACGCATATACCTGCTTACCGTGTGGGGTATATTTTCAATAGGTACGACTCTCTATGTTCTCAAGGATATCGTACGTAGGTGGCGACTAAAAGACAATATCTAGAAGATAAGCAGTAGTATCTTCCCGTGTGAGTTTAATACACATCGTTGCAGTATGGCTGGCCTATCTCCTGTAAAGGACCTCAGAAGGTCGGTGGTTTGATTTAAGCATATTGTATATGCAAAAACAAAACAAATTTGTACCTTGACTCTTTTCTTTGTTAATCGATTCTTTTTTTCAGACACCATACTTATATAAAATGTTCCGATTAAAACTTTTCATATTAAGTATTTAAAAGGTGAATGTACTATTAAATTATTTTAGGTGTTGTAACAGCATTTATATTCATATATTTTTGCACGTCGTTGGGCCGATTAATTAATGAACGCTCATTATTTAACGAAGTTAGTTATTCAAGCGAAAGTTTATTGTGCGATTTTGAAGACGAATTTTAATGAGATACACTATTAATAACATAAAACTTTTTAACATTTTAGGTACAATTTATTAGAGACGAGTATAAAGAATACTTTAGATAAAGTGAATGTGTGAACTAACTTATGTACTTAACGCCTATTAGAGGTTATACAAGATTATTTTTTATAATTAGAAGATTCTCAATTTTTTATTAAGTATACATCAAGTGAAAAAATGTCACAGATAATATTTTATAACGTTAGCTATAGTTAGCTATATTAGTGTTATAACGAATCTCTCTGGCACCTATTTAAATAAATTTATAAAGTGAAACATGATCAAAATACAGCAATCTATAATCTTAAGTCGCTAGTCATCACCATTAACTAAACTGTTATACACTACGATCACTAAACAAGTTGTTACTGAAAAAAATATACTGAGCCTTACTTATATCCCAAACTCTACATAAAAGAGATTACGGAGACTTATAAACCTGTTGAGAATGAATGATGATATCTGTACTCATCTCGCAATATATTTCGGAACAAAACCTCATTTCACACTGTATGCACATGACGGTATATCTTATCATATTTGTTAGGAACGTGGCAAAAATATTTTTTCTAAGGCTACAAGCAAATTTTGTACGTTTTGTCAAAGATAATGTTCTTATTTACGTAGTACGCACACTCTAAATTGAACCTGTTAAAACAGAATATTTTACGATTTTTTGTCTAAGTAATGTTAAAAATGAAATTAGTTTTTTACTTTTGAAACAAATACCTATTATGTATTTTTTTCTTTTTCATTATCATAATGAAAGCCGTTAATTGTTAACTTTATGATTAATCATAAACGCCTTGATAATCGTCAACGTTTATCAATAATGTCCCAAAATATTTTTTAATTTTGTTTTTGTATATTGAAAGTAATGTTAAAACTGAAACTCGTTTTTTACTTTTAAAACAAATACCTACTATAAAAATTTTTCTTTTTCATTATTCATAATGCAAGTCGTTAATCGATAACTTTATTTAAGGCGTTTATGATTAACGTTAATCATTAATGTCTCAAATAATCACATCCAATCATTTAGCTAGGCATGTCAGATGCATAACAACATTTGTTTTGCAAAACAAAGCGCACATGTAGATAACAAAGCGCTGTTATCTATACGCAGTTGTGACAATAGTAAATAATCGTAGCACATACCGTCCGATTAATCTTTTCCGATATTCATGACTAGATTGCGACTGCAGGTCATGACAGGTAAAAAGAGTATGACATGAAGAGCACCAGCACAGTCAGATTTCCACTGAATGGAATGGCTGCGGGCAAAACGTACGCACTCGCTTGAAACACGGAAACCGCCATTTTTAAAATCGAAAAACCAATCAGAGAGGAAAAGGGGGAGGTTTATTGGCTAGCATACAGACGACAATGGAAATTCAAATTTTTCAGTTAGAATTTCATTTTACAGGTAGATGTACCTATACCGTAGTTGTTGATTTAATCTCTGTTGTATGAACCTATAATCGTATTGTATAAGTTTGAATTTTCAGAACAATGTCGCATACTTTAGTTTCTAAAAAAACGAAGCAGCAAATTTTCTACCGCTCAATTTTCTGAACTCTATATTGAACGTTACAATATAACTACGCCTCGTATGTGTTCAATCTCAGATATAAGATAATAGTTTAAACGAATAACAAGAATTTCATCAAATATCGTAGTCGAAAAGCATCTGCTTGTTTTTATTTTGACCATTGCATTGTCACATTTTTGCCAACTACACGCACAACCCTCTACATTGTTAAGGATACCTTAACGAAAACTCCGCTCCCTACATGTCCTCATGTAAACTACTTAAGCCCTCAAATAGCTGAGGTCTGCGTAAAATTCGCAAAGTTTTCTCATCCCGTCGTCGATGGCCGAGAGTGTGAAAGCATGTAAAAAGTACGAAGACACGGGAAAGGGGAAATCTCTCCCACATGACAGACGTCGCCGCGAGCTACGCTGTTACCTGGTACTAGGGTGACCATGCTTGCTATTTATGAAGGACATCTATTAAATGAACGTTATTATAAAATAAAAATATCAAATATTATATATTATATAATAAATTAAAAAAATAAAACAAAAAATTCGACAAGAAATAAAAAGAGTACCAACTACATAGGTACATAATGAGTGGCTCCTCATTGTAGATACACAAACTAATGTGTTTCACTATGGCGCATAGTCGAAGGCGCCTAGTAGAATAATTTCATTAGAATTATTTGAATTAATATTTCGCTAACAGTTTAGATACACGTATTATTAAAAATAATAATGGTAGTACAAAAATGTTATTTTTCTTTTCACTTTTATAAGATGAACCAATCAGGCGCTTAAAGTTTGTGTCAAAAAGGAGTGTATGAAGTCTGAAACTGTCTCTAAACGTCACTTAAGTCAGTGTTGTAGACTATACACTGTACACTTTTCTCATACAATGAGTTGTCTATGATAACATTAAACAATCAATATCCTAAAATATTTCAAATTCATGGTGTAACTAACTGTTACCCTTACGCTAAAGTGGGGTCGAGAATTAGGCCATCATTCTACAAAATCGATACCTACCTTCTAGATTTACGATCACATGATCTGAATATAAATTCAAAATTATTATACTTCTCTGGGTAGAGCTTTATCCCGAATAAAATTTCTATGACTCATGCGGATTGTCACCACGTTTTTTCATAAAATATTTTTCATAGAAATTTATCTCTCTTGTCTATTCTTGATATGAATAAATTGAGAAATTTCTGTACATATTGAACGATACAATACAATCGTGATTAAATTATTTTTAATATTCAAATTACTAGATGTATGTATTTCAATTATTCCCTCACCTGCTTTCGGTAACACACAAAATCGGTAAAAAATATGGTTTGACACTCATTAAATAAAAATCATTTATCTTAAAGTCCTTGCGATTTCAGTATTATTCTAAGTGAATTAAAATAAAGATGAATTGCATAAAACTGCTTTGAAATTATATAAAATTAACTGCAGTTATTTTACCTCCCATCTACATTTTCTTTAAACCTTATCTCTACAAAGCGAAAGTTCTAGCTAATTTCCTTTTTCATTTCACGGCTCTCGGCTATTTAAAAATTCAAATTACTCAGAAAATTTTCAAATAGTTGTCAATTTACATTCTTCCCGTGAAATATTTTATAATTCAGATATTTCGCTTATAGTTTTAGTTCGGTATACGTGAGTGTCATATTTCATGCGGGGATGGCATGCCTGGCATGCGAAGGCTTCAGTTAAGTATTGGTCAGCGCTCGGTATTTCCGACTAGCTTCATTATTATTTTACGATCGGTCAGACACGGAGGGAATAAACTTGAGTAGTCGGAATAATTGAGAAACTAGACAGTAGCTTCCCTGTTAGAGATAATTAATTTCACTCCCGTATTCAACATCTACCAATTGTTTCTCTCAATTATCCGTATCGTGGCAGCGCGTGAAGTTTCCAACACAAAAATCTTAAAAAGAGTAGACAGTAATTAACTGAAGAACACTGTTTCATAACACACGCCGGTTGCAACGCGACGCGAGCACTAAACCGACGTTTAATTTAATTGTGACACGACACTACAATTAACACACATGCTGACTCCATTGTTCACTCTTTTCATAAAAGTGTGAAAAAGTAAGGCTTTGTTGTTCAGAGGTGCGAACCGAGTCTCATATTACCAATAGACAAAACGATCTGCCGGCTACAACTACCCAAAACCATATTGATGTACAACGCCAATGACAGTAACCTATTTTGGTTTCTCTTTCCCGTACACAAAGTTGTATTTTGTGGGAAATGTAAGTGAGATGGGCTCTCTCACATCCGGAACAAATTATACTTCATCCTTGAAGACTCGGAATAGACAAAAGTCACCCTGCTTAAAGCGTGGTCGCGTTCCATTTTAGACTTTATTGTCGGGGGAAAAGATGGTTCTGCTGAGCTCGTTCCATTTTATTTTCGTTTCCATTGGAAAATGTCATCGCAATAGGAATAGGCGTAAGTGAACGCGTCAAAGTGTAAAATGAGGGGTTTTGCGCCGTGTCAGTGAAAGTCATTAAGAACGGAATGGATGAAAATTGCGTGCATATTTACCTCTCTAAGTTAATATGAACGACATTATGAAATGATAATGTACTTGGTGTTTCGGTGTGGATAAATTTATACAGTAATAGTACTGAGAAGAGTTTGTTGTTAAAAAGATACTGTACCTATTTACTATTTTTACCGACTTCGAAAAGGAGGAGGTACTGTATTCGGATGTATGTATTTTTTTTTTTTTTATGTATGTTCATC
>DWPV01007330.1:0-10772 GCA_018251915.1 Urbanus proteus proteus
GTAGTATGTGGGTAGTTAGGTTGTTTGTGATTCAGTATTTAAGACAGCGAGTTGTCAAAGTGCATTCATTCACGTTCGATCAGTGGTACGAGCTGTTGCTCTCCTCGGATTATAAGTAAAAGTGTAAAAGTACAACAATATAAGTGTTATGTGTGTGCGATGGTGGCATCGCGCCGACATATACCTACACCTAATACATTTTTAGAATACATTTTATGCATTTAAAAGAGCAGGTAATGGCTGCTTTTGAGTATACAGACTCGTGAACCTACCGAAAATAAACACAATACAAAGTCGGCAGAACAAATAAGGCTTCTAAAATACGATACAACATATTAAATACAAGTATTTTTATCAATAAAAATATCGAGACAATAGAAGTAAATGCATCTTTCGTGAGGTTTTTTTCAATTATATTTATATGTATTGAATTTAATTTTTTGTAGAAATTATGACTTATTTTGTATGATAATCAGATAATGTCTTATGAATGTATAGTAACTTCTTTCGTAATTTGTAAGGCTGCAGTTTTAGATCTATTATACGTTACGTCACATTTATTATTATAGGAGTTGCTTTAATAAATACTTTAAGACAGGTAATAAAAGACAAATAAAATTTAGAAATGAAAATCTCATCAATCTCATATTACAATATTTAAAACGACGTGAGAAATTAACATAAATTATGGTCTGTAGATGATTAAAATTCTAATCTCACGGACAGATGTTAAATGAATTTGGATTCAATGACTACTGCCATAAACTTTATGATACTATTAAACCGTAGAATCTGCAAAATAACGTGGATTGTCACGTTTACGGGACATATTTTTTTACTGGTCATAGTCTTTTATGAATTATAATAAAAGTTTCCGTATTAGCGAAACCATCACGCGTTGATAATAAAATGGGAAATAAACATTTTATTGGCAAGGGCGAAATACAAATCGCCCAAAAATCTATGCATTGCGCGATAAAGTATTAGGCGAAAAGAGCCGATAAAGAAGGAGCTATACATGGAACGTAAAAAATATAGAAAGCGCTTCATAGAATAGTCGTATAATAAATTTATAAAACTAGTGATAGAATTTTCCTGGCACCAGCTAGTGGTCCATAGCACTAACGACACATGAGAAATCCTACTGTGGGGCTATGGATGTAGAAATCGTTTTTGAGCGTAGAAAGCGTTTTTCCTGATTCAATCACCATGCCATCTATTGCACATTATTTGGAATTGTTTAGTAGATTTTGACACTCATACTGACACGTACCCAAATACGAGAATCTTGTACAAGATATATCATAGTTGTGTTGTTTTTGACAACTAATTTAGAACTCCTCATCTTTATGTTTGCTCTACCCTTTCGATTCACACTGCATTTATAACTTATAAATTGGAATTGCAGTAACAATGACAAGATTTTGTTTATTAGTTGTTAGTCATAAGGTAGATAAATATTATCTAGTTGATTTGTAGAGTTTCTACCACTACTTTATATAATAACGGTAACCAGATGGTAAGATTAGCCCAAGAAATATTACGTGGCCGAATATTCAGACACAAATTTTGATGGAATCTCATCTAAAGGCGTCTTCTATATATGCCTTCATTCTACGGATCTATATTAGGTTCTGGCATAGCCGGGCCACAAATGTAGTACGTTTCGCCTGACTTTTATAGGTCATAAAAGGGGATAATGTGTCGGAGTAAGCGTATTTCGGAATGGTACAAATTTAGACCAAGGCGCCGCGAGCTTTGTATGAACCGAACGGTACTGCGCGATTCTTAGAGCCTTTTATAAACTGCGATCGGATCTTTGTTGCTATTCTTAGACTAGCTTTGAGCTCTGTGGTTCTAATATACTACTTAATTTGTGTCTTCTTAATGATATGTAGTAAATGAAATATAATGATGTTCAAGTACCTACTTTTAATATTAAGCCAACTTCTGGATGTTATTAAAGTCAAGAGATGAGGACATAAATAAACATTTGCAAACAGATAAGCTGCACAGTAAGCTATACGTAACAATAAGCTAAACTACATTAATTAATTTGTTTAAAGTATAATTCATTAATTATATCAAGTTAAATTAATGTATGTCCGTGTTAGAGCCATTTCTAAGTATATATCAGCGTATACTTAGTAGTACCTACTATACTACTATAACTATACTATACTACTACATGACAGGTCTAAAGTAGTTTTAAATATATCGCTTTTAACTTTCAATACTTCTTTACTTTTGAGGAAAATTCTTTAATTAATTCCCGAGAAAGCGTTTCCCCGTATCTAATTACTTAATTGGTATGTGTATTGTGAATTATAAAGCTGTGGACTTAATTGCTGCTTAGTTATCAACCTCTTGTTCGAATAGGAAATGAATCTATAAAACAACGTTGTTTTATCAATTACCAGATTCAAGTAATTTACACGTCCAATGCCATTTGGAATATAGAATACACATCGAATAGAAATGCCTGCGGATTGTCAATTACACATCCGGTTACAAATTCCTTCTATTAAAAGAGAAATTATAGAGCAGTGATAGCCTAATGGTTGAAACTTGGCCTGTCAATCGAGGGGTCCGAGCTTCAAATCCCGGGCATGCACTTCTGATTTATGTGCGTATTAGAAATTAATTATCACTTGCTTTACGGTGACGGAAAACATCGTGAGGAAACCTGCAGATCTGAGAATTCTTAAAAAAAAGGTCTCAAAGGTTTGTGAAGTCTACCAATTTGCACTTGGCCAGCGTGGTGGACTAAGGCCTAAAATCCCTCTCACTAAGAGGAGACCAGCAGTGGGACAATAATGGGTTGATGATGATGAAAAGAGAAATTATAATTCTCTGCTCTGCTGTGTGCTCTGCTTTTAGGAGTAGTTTCATTAGTTTGTTTTTTTCCCAACTGTCTTTTATATACCTAAATGCGTACCTGGAATTACGCTAAAAAACTTTTAATAGAAAATATCCAGTTAAATACCTGGTTGCGACATAATAAAGGTAATTTGTTTCATATTAGTAACTTAGATTACGTCGGTTTCGATTAAACCTATAAGGATAAGGTATGTGGATTAGGTCAATAGGCATACTTTAGGTAACCGTGTTGTAACCTAGACTATATAAGTGCTAGGTTTTTAAAGGAATTCGAGTAATAAGTGACCATGGAGTCGACTAGTCGTCGTCGGTAGGACGTTGCTCCATAAGAATATCTATCGTCAATAAAAAATATTATTGATGGTTCACTACAAAAGCGTTGCTATCTTTGAAGACTCTTCAATGTTCAAAGATTTTCTATCCTTTAAAAAGGCGGCACCTATGTCCAATTTTAACTAATATTTTATACATAAAATTATTTCTATGTTTATAAATGTTCCTATACTCAACAAAACATACACAAAGCGCAGGACACCACGCCACACCCCTGCCATGTCTACATGATAATTGCTCTGCATTTTCAACAAATAGGTGTTGATGTGTGAAACGCCTTTTGACACTTACTAGTGAGTAAATAAAAGATACAAATTTACGACAACCAGCGAGCTATAAACGAAACAAATGACAGAAAGGAATTTGATTGATGACTGCCCAAAAGTGTCGTTTCGAAATGTTTTAAAAGATTATTAATTAAGATTCTCAGTTCATTGAGCGGCCTTAACATAGAAATATAAATAGTAACTGAAATGAAATGGAATATAGGTATTTATAATGTTTGTTAACTATTTGAGTTTAAATTAAGTAGCTATCATATTGTAGTTCAATTCTCTTTCTTCTTTAATATAATTGTTTTTTACACTGCCTATATGGACAATCTTTTAAACTATTAATACGATAAAAAAAATAAAATAATGATTACGAATAAGGCTATCAGCTGAGGAAAAACAATTATTAGCTTTTAAAATGATAAAATATAAAAAAAATCTACTATTATTATTATTACAATTTATTAGCTTTTGCCCGCGCCTTCGCACGCGTCTCCACTATACAATGGATGTTATCATAATTGTTTTTTTTTCAATGACACCAGTAATATTTTTTTAATGGTCACTAGCATAAAGATACATTCTAGAGCGAAAAGATCCAGAATCAGAGACATAAAAGTTTAACGACTCTTTAAAACCTAGCCCGAGACTTAAATTTCCCGACTTTTTATTTAATGTGATCATTTCGTTTATTACTGTCATTAAACCATACTTCATAGAAGTGTAACGTAAGCTGTACATGAAACCTGCGTAAAATTTCAGAGTCATTAACTATGGCAACTATATCAACCTAGTTGGGAATAGTTTTATTGGAGTTAGCTGACACTTTATGTTCAGCGGTTTAGTGGGTTACGTGAGCCGGAGGATGTAAAATTGGCGAAGTAAAGTACATTTTGTTATTCATTAATGTGTTAGGTTAAGTTAAGTTAGATTAAAGTGGAATTTTGCAGTACTCCAGCGACACCTCCACCACACCTATTTCTACCTAATAAGCAGTGTTAGTGGTGCTGTGGACTGATTTGAAGGGTATGGAAGGCGTATTTATTACTTACCCAAGGCGTTACAACTTAGACCTCAAGGATAGCGACGCTCGTGGTACCGACCTCAAATAAGACTTATCTCATTTGGGGTTGGTTATACCTAAACGTCCATAGATGGCAGTGGCCATTTACCATCAAGTGAAATGCATGCTCATTAGCTACGTCTTAATGGATATCCAAAGTCGAATCACAAAGGGTTTTTACAAACTACATATAAAAAATAATACTTTTTATTTTATATTTACCAAGATAAGTTCGTTATATCATTCATTTGTACTAATATATTATTTTACGAACCTACTAAAATGTTAATATTCCTCGTTCTCTTTTGTTCTGTATAAAACTTAGAGAATCTTTAGCTTAGAATCTTAGAACAGGACAGGACAAGTATCTTCTTAGAAAGTTTAAAACTTTTCCACAGTTTGCGTCGCACGTATGACTTTTACGTATCTTTTTGCGAGTTCCACACCTGGAGCTTTATGAACTAGGACATGCACCTGGTTTTGTCTTTAAAAGCTTTGATGAATGTTTGATAGTTGATCGATAACTACTTTACTTATTTTATTTCTTACTTCTAAGGAATAAGACATTTTTTATTTTGTGGACACTTATATTTTTTGTCTTTGTTAAAGTTGTGTGTAATCTAGCTAATAGCGATGGTCACTGCTACCGATGGACATCTGTATATACAGTCTTATAAATAAAGTTTTTTTACATGATAAAAAACATCAAATATAATTTAAGTGTATTTTATGGTAAACGTAAAAGATATGAAAGCAACATTAAAATAAACTCATCTGTTTAAGAACTACTGTGTCATAATAAAAAACGTGCAAGATTAATATAGTTTTGTACATCCAAAAATACTTTAAAATTATTTTATATAGTGAAGGCTGTTATATCAGGTGACACTTCATGTCGCATGACTTCAACGGTGTACGTGAAACTTTACTCAATAGAGCTTTTACTGTGCTTTCACTCAAACTTTTCTGTTGTGTCTACGATAAAAATTGTACATACATAAATATATCCAATAGGAATTTATTCCATTTTTAGCTAAAGCTTAGATGATGCGATGGTTATGTCTATTACTTTTGTTCTGAGGTGTATGATAGATCATAATAAGAATTAGTAAATACCAATAAAATTATAATTATGTTAAATTATCTTACTAGGTAGGAACATAACAAAAGATTATTTAATATTTAAGATCTAGGTATGTAAAAATATGTTTGTAACAAAGTGTTTGTAACAAAATGTTTGTAACAAAATTTGAATTAAAAACTCGCATTTTAGTATTAGTACGTATTATAGTAGTAGTACGTATTAGCCCAAGAAGAGCTTTTAATTCCTGGGGACGTCTCTCAGTAAAACATAAAATATAATCATCCAATATTTACTGATTTCTTAATTCTCTGTTTATCGATGTATATGTAGAGCCTTATTCATATTGACCCAGAACTTAAGATACATGTCAACATATGACACTTTTAACCAAAATTTCATCTCTATTTGCTTCATTCTTACAGATTTCATAGATAGGTAATAAATATTGCACTTGCTATTAGACATTAATATTGCGGTGCAGTCGAACAACAAAAAAATATAATATAATATTATGATTATCAAAATACTGATATTACCATTTCGCAATGGTAACGATATAAAGATTCAACGGTCACAAGTATGGGAAAGCGATCGCGTATTATTTGAGACAATGGACCTTGATTGGTTTAGTTATACGGAACCGACTCCCGACCCCGCGGCAGCGAAACGTGACCGTACTGCGATATCAATTTGACACTTTTTATATCTTACACCTTAACAAACATTCTAACACCGAAATATTAAAACAACACGAAAACCACCCTTAAAACCAAAGAAATAAAACCGATGAAACGTTACCAATATTTCTAGAAACGAAATATCAAATTTGTCGGATTGTGAAATGGAGATTTGTGTCGAAAAAGTTATGGCCGACGGTGGACGCAATGAATACACATTTTATCTTTAAATCCAAAGAATTTTGATACAATAAATATTTATTAAGATAATACCCGAAGGGAATAGAAACAATATCTGCTTGGAATTCGATACGCGTTTCTAAGCAAGAAATCTATATTAAAGATAAACAAATGAATTTTAGAGGTGAAGTAACCCTTTGTGTTTCGACTCCGGCGACACCACCGCCACACCTATTTCTGCCTTATGACAACAGTGTTCAGCACTAATGGTTTGAAGAGTGTGGTAATTAAAGGCAGACATACTTGAGCTTATTCGAAGCGTTCCAACTTAGTCATCAGGGGTAGAAACAGAATAAATTTAAGTATTGTAGAATGTACTAACAAAAAAAAGTGTATGCAAGGTATCTATGATCGCCTTCATATACGTTCTATTTAAGGTTTACTATTTAATTTAAATTCAATTAACGATATTTTATTGCATTAAAACAAACATCTAAAGGCACACTAAAATTGAATACAGGAAGTGTGTCATAAAATAATTAGGAATGTACATTCAAATATTCATCTATCACTCCAAAGTGCGTGCTATTAATAAAAATTTAGGCAATTGACGATATCACACCATACATCCACGGATGGTGTTAGAGGCTATTACAAAACACACAAACATAATTTTCATTTCATCGTAAAGATGCGTATCTTCTAACCAAAGCGTGAGACTCTTTAGGTAGTTGTTAGATCAACAACCAATATTATGCTAGTGCTCTGCTAGTAGCGAGTAATCTATAAAAAAAAATAAACTTGAAGTGTATTGTGATTTCAACGTTACCTATACGTACGTACGTATACCTATAACCTATACCATATAACAAAATGTAATTTAAAAAATCTGTCTGTCTGTCAGGTAATTTTCTAAACGGCTGGACCAATTTTGACGGTACTTTCACTGAAAGATACCTGAAGGTCTGAGGCGTAACTTAGGGTACTTGAATTTTAGAAAAAAGCGTTAGCGCGCTGCGTGCAAGCGTTACTGCAAGCGCATACGGATGTCCGTGTGGTCATGATGTTTAAATATGTATTCCTTTAAACCGCAGGGATCAGTTAGTAATTATATTAAACTAGCTAACCGGTTTGATGCGACAAAAGTGCTACCCAAGATGTGGTTGTACTTTTCGTAGGTCGAATGTAGATGCACCACCATAACAACTGTGTCAAGCACTGCTATTTTCTAGTTCAAAGCATACAATAAAATAGAAAAGATATCACCAGGCTTTTAACTTAGTCTTAGATTGCAATGCGGATAAGAGTGATTACACACTATTCCTATCTGAGGTTTATTTAAAACGTCCAGGGGTTAGATGCTTTTCTATTAGGTAATTACATTTGAATGTGTGTTAGTGAGAACTCTCTCAAGATCTTGTACTTTAGTCTTTAGTTTAAGAATGTGAGATACAAACACTTATTTTATCTTCACTTACATAGTAAACCCCAGAGTGGAACCATGAAGCGTTCGACCACCTATAAATTATATCTTTCACTCGTTTTTAGGGAGACACAATCCTCACAGGTAATAAATTTTAATTGGCCCGCAACTAGGTTTTATAAAATACGTTACGACTTAATCGGACAGAGATTGGCGGTTAATGAGCGGAAAGGAGCCCGCGTAGGTAGTCCAAACAAAACGTTGATTTTAACATTTACTTGTAAGTAGCTTTTATTGAACTAAATTACGGCTACTCTTGCTAAACACTCGAGAGAATTCTTATATTTACGATTACCATGTTTGTTAAAAGGTTTTGAGTTTTTGAAAACGTACGTATATACGCAATGTGTATGTTAAAATTTGAGACTTTTCCGATATAAATCATAAAAATATTGTAGATTACACTGTCTGATAAGTTTTTTGTCCTTTTGGATATTTTGTAATATTTTTTTGTACATAGTACCTATATTGTTTAATTAGCACTTGTTTATTTTTTTAATTTGTGTAACTACATAAATATTATAATTTACTTGACATTCTGAAATATAAATTGTTCCTACTGGGTATCATATAAACCATTCTACCAATACTTTACCGTAGTACGGATTAGGATTTGTAATACAGGTAGATTGTGTAATAGGAGCTTTTTCAAGCGTTTCTAGTCACTAATCCTATAAAAGACATTACTAGACACTCATTAGTAAGCCTACAACCTACACTATATCAATACACATAAAAAGTCAGTACAAACATTAAACAAATAAGAACAAGAGTACACGAATTATAAATCTGTAACACAAATAACAGGCAGGTATTTTAAGCGACCTGTATTAAATTACGATGTTGATATCCAGCTAACTTTATCGAGCATATTAATTACATTCAGTAACGATTTGAACATTGATCTTACAACGTAACAAAATAATGAACAAAAAGACTATAAAGCGAGCCGATGAAGCGAACCCGAATATAAATCTACATACCCGATACATTCTTAGCCGCATTACTCACGACGATGAAGAAAGCGAAAGCGATTAAATCGCACAGGTGTACGGTGAATTTTACTTTGAGTTCTATACAATGATTTCAAAAGGATTGATAATAGTGGTGACAGCGTAGTGATTTTAAACTCATGTCTTTACTCTAAGAATTTGGGGCGCGCATCTTAGATTTTCAAAGCTATGTGTATATTAGGAAATATTTATAGTTATCTATAGTTATCACCACTTTAACATTAACTTGAGAGCATGGCAACAAAATATGCATACATGGAAGTTCTTAAAAATCTTTATGAAGTCTACCAGTAAACACTTAGATAAAATGATTGAATAAAATTGTAGTTGATCTCGATTTGAATGGCCTTCCTCATTAGTCGCTTGGAAAAAACAGAAGAAAGAAACTGAAACAGATGATATTATCCCTACCAGCAAATTGGACTCAAAAGCAATTTTGATACTTAATTTGATTTAATTATATAGTTTCACTTTTATTTTTTTTGCAAATTACTTTTTATTTTTATTTTAAAGCTGGCAAATATAATTAAATTTTCGTTACTATCTAACGTTGAGTTGATTGAACAAAGGAATTCGATCGCTATTAGATAGGAATGGAGCAAGTGCCTTAATCTCTACACTCGGTATGTGCCTAATGAATGACGGTGAGCATTCGATAGGACCGGTGCCGTCATTTATACGAAATCTAATCGAATAATTGATTATAAGAACGAAACAATAAAGTGATTAGTTCGACAAAAACTAAGACAATGAGTTATTATTCGACCTACCATTGTTAGGGCATATACCATGAAAGAAAGTAACAACAGGAAGTGGCATAGGAACCGATTATTATGGGAACCGCTGTAGCCAAAGACGTAGAAATCAGTACTTAATCTTATTCTAACCACTAGGAAACCTGCACTTTTATTGGTTGCCTGTTGTCAACACTTAACGAGGCATGTTTACGAAGTTCTACAAAACCTTTTCTATCCGAAAAACAAAATTTACGTGTCTCAAGAACTGGCAAGCACTGACATTAAGTAGGCAACGCTAATCATAGTAGTCGTCTCGATTCGCTCACGTGCCAATTCCAGTTGTCTATTTCTTTCATGGTATGTACCATCTTATCTGACAGCTCGGTTCACTGACCCCGTTCTGTTGTATCATTTGTTTATTCCATCATAGGACCCTGATATTAATCTTCTAACGATGAAAAGTCAGATTCAAACAGATAGGAAGAGTCGCTTCCCAAATTATATTTGTAATCTGTTTACCGGTTGATAGATTTGCCTTGTGCTTTGTTAGAACGCTTTCAAGTTACAGATACTTTGAATAGGTTATTTCATATGAAACACTCTTCACTTAAGATATTTTCTACACTCATAACCCCACAGTAGGATTTTCTTCTGTGTCATGGGTGACATGGACACACAAAGACGAATACCTACACAAACACTGAGACCAGAAAACTAAACTCATCATTCAGACATCTATGTGGTCAGGAATCGAACCCGAGACCCACTGAGCATCAGACCTATATGCTAACCACTCCGCAACACGGGTCTTCAAATAAAATACAAACCTTATACCTCAATATAAGTTTTTACTTTAGTACTAAACATAAAATACATAGTTGTCTATAACCAACACCGAGTTTCAACAGAATTTAGTATGCCGTATGTGCTTCTCGAATAGCTCATAATACATTAACGCTTATAACGCTCTCATCAAGTTTAAACTAACTCATATACTGGTATAAGTACAAAGTTTCGTGCATCTGGTGGCGTGTTAATTATTTTATGTCC
>DWPV01007331.1:0-10772 GCA_018251915.1 Urbanus proteus proteus
AAATTAGCTGATTTCACTAAATTATAAAGTAAAAAGAAAATTGTAAATTATTTTTTACACATTTTATGGGTAGTAAATTCGTTTTTAGGATTCCGTACTCGGAAGCCTCCACTGTCTATCCGTCTGTCATCTCTCAAACCGTAATAGCTAGACACTGAAATTTTCAACAATGTGTCTATAGCAGCCATAACAACAAATACTGAAAATAAAAAATAACATAAAAGGGGGTCCCGATACAAGAAAAAGATATTTTTCGACATTATGTGGTACGGAACCCTCCATGTGCGAGTTCTACTCTCACTTCGCCGATTTTTTTTTCTTTTGTGGCAATGAAACAGCAGCAAACGAGCATGCATTATGCCTAAACACAAGTGGCTACTGCCGCCCATGGACAGCTGTGATCAAACCCACATAAGATTTCTCCTACATAAAATCAGCCACAAATGCATTGCTACCCCTAAGAACCAATATTTACTTTACATAATTTACAAAACAATTATATTGAATACAATTTTATCTAAGGCAATAAAACAAAATTAAAATACTATTCATTTTTAATTTCACATGCAATGCTAGTTAGGTAACTGCATAAACGTGTAGCAAATAACTCACTACCAATTAACTCATAATTATGTTTCAGCACAGTGTAATAAGTTTAAATGATAAGAACTTCAGTCCTTAAAAATATTAAAACGCTTTTGTTATTTTACGCCCTAAATTGGGGCCACGGCAGTGCCCCGGCAAGTCGAAAAGAAATGGCACAACGGTAACATCCTTTTCTCGAAGTCATTCAGAGACTTTTACATCCCCCTGTAATTGGACTTACGATAAAGTTGAATTTTCTGTGACCATAAAACATGCCTATAGGTATAATAATTAACATATCTAGATAAATTATTTGTAGCTTCAAATTTTGAATACTATTATTGTTTAGCTTATAAATAAAGCAAAGAAAAACTGAAACATATACTATCGTGATTTCAATCTTGTTGTCTAAATACATATATGAAGTCTACAAGTAACCTTATATTATTTATATATACCTTTTATCGTAAATTTCTATGGGTACATTGTTATACTAATGCTATTATAAACATTAGACCGGGACATCGAAGCGTGGGCAGGTTAGCTAGTCCAATGTAATTTTCTTCGCTCCATTCTTCATTCTTCCCATCTTTCACGTACAATGACGTATATTCGCGAATACTCCGGCATAATACAAAGCCGTCAGGCTTTTAAGGGTCCATTAGTCGTTTTAGCAATGCGCTATTTCACGCGGGATTATAACATAGCGTATACAGTTTTTTTGTTTTATTATCTTTCTAATACACGAGGAATTTTAAAATAGTTGTCACACAGCAACGCACTTGGCCCTTAATAAATGACGCTGGTTTTGTTATATTTTAATTGTGAATTTAAACATAAAAGCAACATAAAATCCTATATTGTGTCCGACTAACTTAGCACTATTTACTACTAAGTTATGTAATTTTCTTCACTCCATCCTTCATTCTTCCCATCTTTCACGTACAATGACGTATGCTCGCGAATACTCCGGCATAATACAACGCCGTCAGGCTTTTAAGGGTCCATTAGTCGTTTTAGCAAGGCGCTATCTCGTGGATTATAGCATAGCTAAACGAAACTGAACAACAAACTTTCGTTTTAATACTCTTGTGAGCGAAATTTAAATAAAACTACCCAACTATGACGTTATGTGTACTAGCCTGCTTTTGATTTAAGTTATGTATAATAACTAGATGAAAGTAAACGTGAAACTTAATTATAATAGATGCGTTTAATCTTTAATTGTTATAAATGCGAATGTCCGTTTATTAGTTTTTTGTAACGTCTTCACGCTTTGACTACTCAACCGATCGTTATGTAATTTTGCACATACAATGCCAGGGGTCTAGAATAAGACAAAGAGTACATTTCATCCCGAAAAAAACATACTACTCCTGAGGGATATATACAAATAACTTTGATACCTACAATTTACCTACTTTTACACCTACGGCCACTTGATAAGAATGAATTGCATATGAATAAAGTAAGCCTGAAGTACACAAACATAATGTCTAACTTTAAATGCGAATGCACTTGCATATATTAAAGCGAGCGAAGCCGCGGAGAAAAACTAGTTTATTAATATTTTTCTTTTATTATTTTTCTCACACACGAGAAATTATACATAGGTGGTTGTCAGACAACAACGCACTTGGCCCGTTATAATATAACGAGTCAGGTAATTCATAGAACACCGATTTTATTGTATTTAGAGTTCAATGTAAAATTTTGTATAGGTACACAATATATTACTAAGCAATACAGTAACTCTGATTATCGTTAAAAAAACAGATTTTAAGCAAAAAAAAAACCAAAAAAATCTATATCCGACTAATTTACAAACTGTAAACTAATAACATTTCTAACACAAACATAACACACACCTTACCCCGTTTCACCCTCTTTAATTCACCCGAGAGTTTTCTAAATAATAGCCTTGTTTATATGACGTAACATTTTTGTTCCCGCACAAAGTTGTTAAGCCCTTTTAGTCGAGCATCCTCATTTTGCCCTCTGCACTCTACGTACTGTCGTTTTACGCGTTTTTGTGTACATTTCATTACATATTTTCGCATGTCGTATGTAAAATTCGGTATTTAAAGAGGAAAGGGAGCCAAACCCTTGACTTATCTACATCAGTGCCACCCACTTATCTATGTATTTCTGTTGATAAAAGATTATTATATTTAGCAATACTGAACATAATTATGTGTTATTATATCTATCGTATAGTTTAAAAGTTATCGATTATTCATTGAAATTAGGTAATTAGGTAGGCCACATGGCCGTTTTATCAAATTTTAATCGAAAGATAACGACCGTGATATGATAAATGTAATAGAAGTCTAGTAAGTAATGTTACACGGACAGATAAAGGAAAGAAAGGAAGAAACAATTTCTTTTACGGAATAAATACTTTTTAAAATACGGAATAAATACTTACAATACTCCGAAATTAACATTACCTAACGAAACTTCATACAACAAAATACACGTAATTTTTTATATAAACCGATACACAAAAAAAGGAAAAAGCCACTTACAGGTTTCGCTAGTTCACCCACAATCCTAACATTAAAGCATTTCTAAATTAATTGCCTCTAACAGAATAATTGTTCGGAACAAGTGTTTACCTGTATGCTAATGTTGCCAGCAGTTATGTTACCTCACGTCACTGCATACATTAAGACTCGTGAAGTTTTTAACATACCTGAAAAAGAAACGAAACTTGCGTTATTAAGCTGTAACGATAAAGCGGACTTCAGTTAGAAAATACCATTTAATTCTGTATAATTAGATTAAAAATTAATAAAAAGATTGCAACGCATCCTTAATAAATATAATATTATTTAGGATTAACTAAAGATGTCATATCAAACCCCTGTTGTATATAAAGTTGGTTTCAGATGTCCATAGGCGGCAATTACCATCAGGTAGCCTATAGGTTCCTTTGCTCCTTCGCTCTTAAAAAAACTGTTTTCGATTCAATTAATAAAGTTTACAATGTAATAAAAGTAATTTAAAAAGACGCTTTCTACACTCATAGCCCCACACTAGGATTTCTTCTTGTGTCATGGGTACCCTTTACATATAAAGACGTATACACAAACACCCAGACTCAGAACAGAAATCATTCATCATTCAGATATATGCCTGGCCGGGAATCGAACCTGGGACCCACTGCGCGTCAGACCGGTATAGTAGACGCTCCAACACGGGAGTCATCGTATTATGTATTTAAGTCCATCACGCATACCATAAATACTTCTCTATAAGTATAGTGAAATTGTAGTATGCGAAAAGTTGTACTTCTAAGTCAACCCTTCGCTTTATACTTGGTTCTAGTGAACGAAAAACTTTCATTGTTCGCCCAAATTACCCCCAATACACCGTAAACGACACACTAAATCGACAACATTGTTTCACAGGACCCTCGTATCGGTATAATGAACTCTTCAAACTACAGAATGCCATGCAAATTATTGTTGTAACGAAATTTTTATCGCGACACGTTCAAAACGCCATCCGTGCATTAATAGTAAAACGCTCCAACTGGGGTCTGATAAGCCATGAGTGAGTTTGGTGTTGACTGAAAAAATACGTGGCGGAAGCTTTTTCAATTGTGCATATGAAGTTTGTTGTAATTTGACCAGATTAATAAGTGCGCAAGTTGCATTTTTTTGTTTAATCTAAGTAGTAAACGAGCATGCAGTCCACCTGACGATAAGTAGGCACTGCCGCCCATGGACAACTGTAATCAACCCCTGATAATATAACAGTTCTACCTGAGGGCGACCATAGATAAGTATGTCTCCCTTACCACACCCTTCAGACCAGAACACAGCAGTGCTTAACACTGCTGTTATTAGGCAGTGTTAAGCACGGGCGGTGGTGACGCCTGAGTCGAACCACAGAGTTCTACAACCTTTAAGTGCGCAAGCTCCAAAACTTTGGATTTCGAATAGGTAACTATGCATTTAAAATTAATTATCTACAACCCTTATACGACTCAGTACAATATCTTACAACTGGAGGCTTAGAGCAAACTATCATACTGCCCAAATGTGGATTGGATTTAAACTTAATTATCCCTATAATTACACTCATACAAATGCAATCCAAAAGCGCATTGATCATTGATAACGCAACATATTATGCCCACGCCATAATGACATTAACCGCATGCACAATAAAGTTTATATTACCGTAAAACACGATTGATATAAAAGCACCAATTGGAACGTCGACAAAGCAGAATTTACCATCTGCAATTACGCTCAGCCTAATTTGTTGATACAAGTGCTTGTTGAACTTGTCTCATCAACGGCGAGTAATGTACAGGCGATGATTAATTTTGTCGCAAGCGTTTTCTTAAAAGCACTTAACTAATATAAGATACAAGATGAGAAAAGGATTTTAATACAGATGCAATGGTATCGTTTTCGACACTTCCTTATAATATGTAGTACAGACAATCTCGTCAAAAATCTTTGATGTTTTAGGTCACGTAACATAACTTTAGATAGGTACTCGTAGTCACATAACATAACGTTAGATAAATAGGTTACTGCACCATGGCAGTTTTTATATACAGGTACTATGTCTTACATATTAACAACATCAGCCATGCAATCCATTTAATCGTTTGTGGTCACTGAAGCCTCCACCCATGAAGAATTCCATTGCTGCTGGAATTTAATTCCAAAAACATATGTTTCAGTTTAAAGAGTATCATGATATGTCCAAATTAAAACAGCAATGTTTTAATGTACGACAGTCAAAGTTTTACCTTGTATACTCAAAACTTGGGGCATCGCTATACATGTTTCGGTGCGACACTATCATACCCCTAGATTTCATAACCATTTCACAACGTTAACAGCTTGAAACCACTCTCAAATATCGCTGCTCGCTTCACGTCGTTGATACGACAGGCGCGTATTTAATCGGCTTTGCGCTTGATTACAATTGGGTTGGCACAGTGTTTGGGAACGGGCAAGAGATGTTTGCAAAACATCGACTGGCTGTCACGCTGTGATCGTTCTCTCGCTTCCCACAAAGGTTTCCATTGTTCGTTTGGTATGAAATTTGGCGACTTCACACGACTATCGGTGTCTACGATCGCTGAACATTATCGTGTATGATTTCGATGGCAATGTCCTTTGACTAGCGATGTTTGTTAATATGATTCTGTATTTTTTTTATAAGCATTTGTACTATTTACTATTGCGCCAAAACAAAGACATACAATACCTGTAGTCCTGTACGTATTACTACTTGTTACTATGTAAGTACATTAGTTTTCCGACATTTTCACATGATTCCTAGCCCATTGAACACACCCTTGAAACTAAAACGCAATAGAGCACCATTATTAAATTTATTAACAAGAATCATTTTATGAATTAAATAAATTTGCTGTTTATTATAATCTAAACAAATGAAAGACCAAATTACGATTTAAGCTATAAATTGATCGTATATAATTACAGTTAACCACATTACTAAATTAACTAATTAATTAATTTAAATACCGTGTCTATTATATTTATGCGGATTATCATATCAATCTGTATTTAATTTAAACATTTTCTACTATAACAGTAATGATGGATGTAATTACCTACTATCGATATCATGATTAATTTCAATTAAAATTTTGACTGTTTTGAATGATTTCAACAATGATAAATTATCAATACGAAATTCTTATTACAAAATTTTATGAAGGTTTATAATGAGGTATATTTAAAAACTTCATAATTTTTGAATACAATAAAGTGTATTGTTACACTTACACGTACTGTATTTCACTTTATCACTACATAGTATAAAACGAAGGCGCTTTCCGCTCTGTCCCTGTGAATGCTTAGATCTTTAAAACTACGCAACGGATTTTTATGCGGGCTTTTTTTAATAAATAGAGTGAAGGGGAAGATTTATATGTTATTTAACGCAGGCAACAGTTTTCTATTTATTTTGATGTTTGATGTTGGCAACTTAACCTACTTTTTGTCAAATTACTGATTTTAAATAAATATCCAGTCAAAAACCTTGAGTTCCGGTTTGCGTCCTAAGTAACGAAATATCTATCAACATTTCGTAAAACCTACGTACCAGTTTATTATTTGCATACTAGCTGATCCTCGCGGTTTCATCCGTTTAAAAAGTAAAAAAGAATACATATTTAAACATAAATGTCACCTCGCTCTCCCGAGGCGGCGCGCGCATGCTCGTGAAGCGCGTTAATGAATTTTCCAGAAAATTAAAGTAGCTTATGTTACGCCTTAGACTTTCAGCTCTCTTCCAATGAAAGTACCGTTAAAATCTGTCCAGCCGTTTAGAAGATTACCTCAACCAAACAGACAGAGAGACAGACAGACAATTTTTTTACCTACATATATACTTTCATATGCATTAAGTAAAAAAATGTTATTTTGAAATCCCAAACAGACACTTCAGTTTTATTTATTTGTATAGATAAACCCACGGGAATAAACTAGTTCAATAATACAAAAAACCCTTATCAGACACACCCAACGTAACGGGTGGCGTATCTAATCAGTATTTCGTAAATTAGTGAACAAATATTTATGCTTAACTTTTATTAACCAAACTTAGTGATCAGAGATAGTGATTTGACGGCAATGCGCCACACCTAGTACTAAGCCCTTTCTTATGTAGTTAGCTTTTATATGACGACCTTACTCATTAAGACTAGCAACGCATCTGTGATGATAACAAATAGAACTCTATATAAATATCTATATAAACACACACATAGAGAACACACATAGGGATCGTAGGTATAAAAGTTACTTTTCTATCCCTCGGGAGTAGTGTCACTTTTCGGGATGAAAGGTACTCTATGTCCTTTTCCAGACCCCCGGCAATGTGTGTGCAAAATTTCATAACAATCGGTTGAGTAGTTAAAGCGTGAAGGCGTTACAAACAAACAAACAAATAAACGGACTTTCGGATTTATAATAATTAGGATTCGTATACAGATTATTAATAATTATTAATAGCAATATAGAAAACTTATTTAGTGCGAAAATAGTGTAGTGACCCAGCGGTTACTACACTATTCACAAGCGGCTATATATCAAGTGTGAAGTACCGTCAGCTACAAAAGCTACGCGTTGAATCGGCTACGAGCCTCTTCAACTACGCGAGTTCGTAGCTGCGACCTTCATCACTTCATAAGAGTTGGTATTATTTATACTCTTGTATATTAAACGCGACAAGACCCGGCAGCTACAAAGCCTACGTTGAATCGGCTACGAGCCTCTACGCGGCTATTCGTAGCGACGGCCTTTGTCCTTAAAGACTTGATGCTACGCATAGATATGTGGTATTAATGTAAGGTTAGTGATAACTATGGTGCTACGTGTATTCTTAATTTTTAATTAATTGCGTTATCAAAGTCGTTTAAACATGTTGTCCTATACAAGTGCATGTACGGTCTTAAACAGAATTAGACAATATATGTAGATTCTAAATGTTGCACGTTGTCTAATTATTTTTATTATAATTAGTCTAAATCGTATCTCTATGCATATTTTTTCTATTCAAGTATTGGATTAAAGGCTAGGCCAGGAAACCTACGATGTTTTTTAATGCTTGTCTTGTTTCCTGCCTATATATTAAAACTGTATAAAAGACCTAATTAACCTATTTTACAGAAACAAAACCGCTTATTGCTCGATTTAACGTCCAGTGATAATACTTTGTGACCGCGTCCGAGCGGCTATATATCACGCGTCGAGAGCCGTCAGCTACACAACTGCGACTCTCGGCTACGAGGGCTCTACAGAACTCTGTAGTTAACTTATCATAGGTGTTGTAGAGTTTTGTCTCTCGCCTAGCTTAGTTTCTTTATGAAAAAGCCTGACTTGTTTTTGGGATTTTCTTTGCTTGTTTGTTTTAATGATTTATTTGATTTTGTTAAAATCTATGAAATAGCTTATATTTTAAAAAGAAGAAGAATATTTAAAAAAGTTTATACCAGCATATTAAATACATGGCCATTTATGATACCCGATAATTATTTACATTCATATTTGTAGGCAATATAATACTACTTAAATCTGTAAATAGTAAATTGCCATTTCTGAAAAAAAAAATTAATTAAAATGAAATAAAGGTGTATTTAACTTATCTCCTACAACACTAGCTAGGTTAGGTTTCCGACATACTAATTCTACGATCATAAAATTAGCTCTATAATATCAGCAGCACATAAATCAACGGGTCGGAATTCCTAAAATCCCCTCTTCAATTTCCCAGTCGTATCCGGAGCTGATGGGCATAAATCGAAATAAAAGATAACACCAAATATGAAATCGAATCACTCAAATATTTTGTGAACGGCGACGAACGAGCTTGGAACCAATCAAGCGATTCTGCCCTTAATTCGAGTTCCGCGAACATTCTGCTGTACATTTAATCTTACTTTGTGAAGTCGGTCGGTATCCGAGGCAATAATAGTATATTTATGTTAAGAGCAGTAAGAGTCTAAGTGTGAAGTTATTGGCGTTCGAATATCAAGTCCCATTAAGATATTTTATGTAAATCTTTGAGGTTTTTTTTTACGCACAATATAAAAAAACAAATATGGATTCAGTTATTATAAATATATCGCCGAGAAACTTGATTTTTTTATAAAGTTTTAAGAGGTCCTTTAGAGCGTGCTTGGCTTACGTGTGAGATAGCGCGTAATCTTTGTTATCTCTGGGTGATATGTGCGCAATAGTTAAACAACGATAAATTCTTTATGATATAAACAAGTGGAAGAGTTTTTTTGATCAGTGTAGTAGATTGATGTTTCAGCTACATCTATTTTTTTTTTCGTTTAAAGGTAAATCATATTTGCTTGAAGCAGCTTAAGTGGCTAATACTGCACTTTACCTCATAATTTATATTAACCAGGTATATTGCAAGGAAATATTGCAGCTAGCTTCAAAGAGAATACTTTGGCTAAGCGTCTTGTTAATCAGGATATTTAGTTTGATACAAAGCATCTCCTTGCGGTGATCTCAAACGGAATATGAAGGCATGCCGACAAAGCCACTTCTTGAAACTTGTGCAAGTTTAACATTATTATCATCATCAAGCCATTATTGTATCTACTCTTGCTGACTTAAATGTCATGTAGTCCATAATAAGAATTGTTAAAAAAAAATTAAAATATACTGCTATATATTTTATTTCTGTTCAATTGATGGTTTGATTTAATTTTTATGTTTAAATGAATTATATTTTATTTGTCTGTTTTAGTAATAAAATAGATTTTATAAAAAATAGATATTATTTCAACAAAAGTACCAAATCATCATTTTAATGATAATTTCTAAACACAATTGAAATAAATCTTTTTAATTTTATTTAGTTTGATTGAGGCCTGCGGTGACCCAAGAGCTGGAGCTTACGTCGGCCAACAAAAATGTTTGGCAATACAGCGAGGTAATGCTGCCAGTGTCTTGGGTGCACTTCCACGGGACAGCGATCTGGTTCATTTTTTTATTTATGGTATTAGTTAGCTATATATTTACTTAGAGCAGTAATAGCCTAATGGTTGAAACTTGGCTTCTCAATCGAGGGGTCCGAGGTTCAAATCCCGGGCACGCACCTCTGATTTATGTGCGTATTAATTAATTATCACTTGCTTTACGGTGAAGGAAAACATCGTGAGGAAACTTGCACATCTGAGAGTTCTGAAGAAAAAAAAAGTTCTCAAAGGTGTGTGAAGTCTACCAATTCGCACTTGGCCAGCGCGGTGGACTAAGGCCTAGTCCCTCTCACTGAGAGGAGACCCGTGCCCAGCAGTGGGACAATAATGGGTTGATGATGAAGCACAACATAAGCACAATACAACCTTGTTGCTGTAATTGGCTTAAAAGGTATGTATGATATATAGATGCAGACCATTTTAGACGAGACGGAAGGTTGATGCAAAATATACACGGGTATACAATAGTCTGACCAAGGTTTAATATTATGAGACAGACAAACAAAAAACAAAACCGTCTTCCTAGTCACAAATAAGTAAAAAAATATTTAAATCAATTTATATAAATGTTATTTCGGTACATTGTGCTGAAGTCGACGCTCTCATAATATATTTCGCTGATTAACGGAATGAAATATGCCAGTATACAAAAAAATATAAATACGCGTCGAATAGATAACCTCTCTTCCTT
>DWPV01007332.1:0-10771 GCA_018251915.1 Urbanus proteus proteus
CGTACTATAAAATAAAATACGATACTAGTGACCTAAGTTGCCTATTATGCACGGCGTTTATCACCCTCGCTTCGCTCTGGCGCTAACTTGTAGTAATAGGCAACTTAGATCACCCGTATCGTAATGTACTATTATAGCCCGAGCATTTTAAAAATGGCTTCACTTTTTTGTTAGGAATGATACATCTACCTACTTTATTTATCTGAGTTAATATCTCATGCTTTGATCTGTCACTCAACGTCCAAATATTCAGCGAACTGAACACAAACTAACCCATAACCCAAAACCCAATAAATAATCCTGGTATTATGAAGTTTCCTCCATCCATTTCCGAGACCACCGCAAAACATGAATACTTTTCAAAGTAAATCCACAATATTTGCCGGTTCAAAATGCCGTTCCGATCACAAAACGGACTTATGAATTATTGTCAAAGTTATCTATAGTGCTATTTCTATTTCGTTTGCCAAGTTGGTTGTTTTGTAAATATGACGTCACGAGCCATTGAGCATGATGTTGTAACAGTGCTTTTGTTACTGACGATGGCAATTCTTGCTATTATTGGCTAGGCAATATGTATTTTTAACAGAATAATCGTGAATTGAAACGAATTGCGATAGAAAGTTTTATATAGATCCATAATTTTAAAAGTTCCAACTATTTTTACTGCAGGAATGATGCATTTCATGGTTATTGGAGCAATCATTTTATGGTTACTAGAGTTAAGAGTTCAATTTGGAGTCAGTAGTAGTTCTTAAGCAGGTCTTCGAGGCTTTAGCCGCTGTGTTTAACATGTCATACCTCTCAAATAAAATATGTATGTGTATATGTTTAAAGCAAAGATCGATGTTGTGGATCTTCTTCAGTCAAATCAGGAAGAGTTCTATCACCTTCAATATCGATATAGTTATTCGTTATCCATCTTATATCCATATTGAAGAACAGAATTTTCATAGCTCAAGTATCTACAGGAAGAAATCAGATCAAGAAAGTTGCAAAAAGAGTTCTTCTTTAAAGCCGGCATGACATTGGTGATTCCTCTAGTGTTGCAAATGTCCATAGATGACAGTGACTACTTCCCATCAGGTAACCCGTCTGCCTTATCGTTAGCCTTAAAAATAAAAAAAAAAACTTACCATCAGAACTAGGAGCAGTTTCCGTCTGGAACAAACTTTCCCTGGTCTGACACCCAGACTCCTTCGTATCAGGAACGTTGACTGATGCATCACGAATTTCCTTCTTCTCTTCACTCTCTCTGGTCTTGCTTCTGATCGATTCTTCCTTTTTACTGAGATCACTCTTTCTTGTTCTTCCGTTTCTTTCGATTCTCACTTCCTCTGGATCAATGGGTCCACGGTCTACGTCTCTTCTCCAAGGTTCTTCTTCTAAGTCGAGATGAGTTTCGTGGATGAAGTCAGAATCGATGCTAGTAGGCTAAGGAGGATAATTAAAAATGTTATATATAGAAAAGGTAATATTTTTAATGGCAGAATAATGTGAGATCTGTCTTTATACTATTAGAGGGCCAGAGTTTGAATAACGGACACTATAATTCACCAAGACAAATACCTCAATATTACCTTGATAAAATCTAAACGACAAGTCTTTCCGTCATTTAGATTTTATCTGGCCGGTGGTCGAAAACGGATAATTTGTGTGTGAGACCATATATTTGGAAATTGTGTTACTCGATATATTATCTACTTTCTTAACGACAGAAGAGTTTGGTCCTCAGATAGTTTAATGGGTGGATGATACGGAATCAATATCATTATTTTTCGCATTCTTTCAAACGTCACATTTTGATACTTACCCTAACTTTTTGCTGTGAGAATTTCCTCTGCTGCTTGAACATTTCATTAGTGTGATTGTCTCGCTCCAAGCTCGCTCGGGGTTCGCTGTCTCTTCCCAGACGTTTCGCATCCAGAGTCAGACGACTGTCCACAAGACTGTCTAGCCTGTCTTCGCAGGATTGCTTTATGTGCTCCTGTAGGAATTAAACACAACAGTCAGTTGAGGAGCTATGAAGTATAAAATTTATGAATGCTTGATCAATTTTAATCTCGAAAATTGGTATTATTATTTGCCTTTTGCCATAAAAATACTACAAGCCTGTAAAACTAATAATTATAGTACCTACATTTTTCTGCCAAAACTACAATATGTGCCACCCAAATATATAACAATGCATATGCCACATGGTTTAAAAATTACTAAAAAAAATATCGATGTTGCCAGCTACAACAAAAATATTTTGATTTGAATACGAAAACTTCGAACCAATAGTCAATAACAATCATTTCAGTCAATAGAAGTAATTGCTAAACAAACGTATATTTTTGAAAATTGGACATTAAATCTATGTCCTCGGACACAATAGCACTATCTACTATTCTTCTCGGCGTCAGTTCCCTGTATATGTCCGTATAGGGCAATCCACTAATGGCTTACTAAAACTTCCGGGCGACATTACTTTTATCTTATTAACTGTTCCCCTGGTACGTCTCGCGCCTGGGGGCAGTCCCTTGTCGTGTCAGCACTACGTGTACACAGACGGTTTCCTTCCTAAGGTCTTACTCTTTACTTTTTCTTTCGGATTTCAATCGATGTTTAAGTAAAGAAAGTTTTAGAGGAGTTGAGAAGACAATGAGGAATTCATAACGGTTAATTTACGTTTTGGTCATTACCATCTGCAGACATTGATCATGATAACCTCAGATAAGGTTTTAACCTTTTCCATTAACCATTTAAATTCAGCAACTTCACAGAAATACATTTAAGTTTATTTCTTTTTCCAATGATTTCATGTGATTCATAAAACGTTAAGTACTGTGTTAATATTTACCATATAATAAAAATAACTGACCTTGATAATCTTGTGGTCCTGATACAGTTTCCGAATGCACTTGAAGAGAAAGACGAAGCTCATCCCAGACAGGATCAGAGAGAAGATCACCAGGATCACCATGATGTGAGGCTGGGCGATGATGGATTCCGTTTCTTTCTGTGGAATTGAAACACTTGAGTTTGCTACTTTGATCATACATAAAAATGGGGTTAATTAAAAATATGTTAACATACATGCTTAAAATATTTCACCATATTTTGCTAATCTCAGAAATATTTTAACGATTTTTTAAACGAAATCTTTTGAGCTTTGAGCTGTATAGCTCAATCTCTCTATAGGTTTTAGACTGAAAAATACTTTTGTATTTTTTGTTGTAAGGACTTTTGTACTTAATAATTTGCGTTTTCATAATCACTTAATATTTTTAGTGACAATAGAATATAATACTTGTTCCGATAAGACTATAGATCTTGTTCCAATTAAGAACGTATACTGAAGTCAGATTTTTGTTGTTTATTCTCACATTATGAAAAATGACAGAGAGATAAATAAAAGAGCTCCCGATTTGGTACACATAATTTTATTGAACCTATTTTTACATAAATTTCCTGTAAAACAATGACCGAAGCTGTACATAAAAAACAAAACATTGGCAGGCAAGTACTGTGAGTGTCTAGCCAGAGATTCTCATCCCAACAGTCTGCAACGCTTTACAAATTAATGTGCTCATTAGAAATGAATTAGGCGTCGTTAAGTACAACAGAGAAGGAAAACATCGTAATGAAATCTAGTCAAGAGGGTTCTTTTAGAATGTTTTCAAATGTGTGTATTTTTTTAATTCTCACTGTAACTGTTCGTTCCTAGTGTTACATTATGATGTCAGCGTTCACTGGATAGATGGCGTTGTTAGCATTTAAAATGGATTTAGGAGCAGATGGCGCCACTGTGCAGCTGTCAGGATTATCATTATGAATTCGGGCAAGAAAAGATTGTGAAAATTACTGTTTTTTATAATTATGATTAGATCTGTAACAAATCTGGTTAAGAAATTTCTTTGTTTACACTAGTTTTAATTTTGTGGCGACTTTCCACTACTCGTCAAGAGATGGCGCCACGAGTATTCTGAATCACGCTATCGAAGATTTCTCAATACCTTGCATATATACAAGCTCCGAACTGAGACTGTGTGAGCACGGCCGCTCCCCAGGCATGATCATCTTGCCTGTCGGGAGATCTCCCTTTGCCAAACTTTTAATGTTTTTTTGTCCCTCTAAAAAGCAAAATCACCTCTCAGAGTGGGAAAGGTTTAAGCCAGGTATAAATTGGTGGATTTAAAAATCTTTAAGAACTTAGTATTTCCTGGCATGTAGGTTAACCCATAATGCCCGTTAACGCATGAAATAATAATGAAATATATTATAATTATGAATTGTAATAATTAAAGACCTGTCAATCAGTGGAAGAGAAAATTTGAATTTTTAATACACCACACTATGGTTCATTAGACAGTAACGAAATACTTACCAATGCAGTTTTCTAGCCAAAATTATGTAAAACCTACTCTTTTATTAAGGGACATTTGTCCATGAGTACATAAACTCTTCGTTTGTCCACTTTATGGTCAATTGCAAAGTGCTCCGGACGGAGTGGACGCGTCACAAGCGTAAAGACAGCCCGGATAAGTTTTATATGAGTAATAGAGATAAACTTCGCGTATAAAAACGTTACTCGGCTTTGGTACCCTGTTTGGTGGGATTGGTGCGAGTTGCAAGCGGGGAGCGTTTTTTTGGGGTATTTATTTTTAAATGATTGATGATATGATATATATTTAACCTGACGATAAAGCAGACGGGCTACCTGGTGGAAAGTAGTCACCGCCGCCTATGGATATTTGCAACATCAGATGAATCGCCAATGAATCGCTGGCTTTGAAGGAGAGCTCTTTTTGCAGCTTTTTTGAAGAACTCCATGTCATAGCGCTCCGGGAATACCTCAGGAGGAAGTTAATTCCATATCGTAAGTGATAATATAAGTGATAATAAGATATGAATTGATATTTGTAATCACAAATAATTGATTTGTAATGCTTTTACTAAGATTGCTTGTGTTAAAAGCTAGAAATAGATGTGACGGTAGTACCACTGGCGCCACTGCAATAGAAATCCAAGGAAATTCCATAATCATATCAGTTACCGAGTCATGCAAAGAGATTGTGTAGTTTTTCCTACTAATTTTAAAAATACGATTATTGATCGAGTAGTGTTATCCGCTTGAGCGTTTTTCTTTGATTTGCACGGATCTTTAGCGGATAAAGTATATCCACTCGTCGAACTGCGGACATGTTTGAGGAAAATACTTTTGAAGTTATCGGCCCGTAGCTCATAATTTGATTAATGTTATCTACTGATTTCCTTTTCATATTATGTTCTTCGGTTCCTCTCTTGAGACGTTTTATAAGCGATAAGCGAGGAGCGAATTAACATTTGGAGAATGGGGGAGCAAACGAACAGTCATAGTAAGTGGTAGCGTCCATTGAGATCTCTTACTAACTTTATATAGCACAAGATCTATCATCTTTCTAAGGTTAATAGTGTTGATGTTTCACAGGAATACACTGCTGCCCATCTTTTGGAGATAGTCCCTTACGGCCGGTTTCAATAACTTACTATAATCCGTTACTGGAAATTTAAAGTACACCTGTCTTTGTTGTTTACAATGTAAAAGACAGTGACAGGTATACTGTCAAATCTACAGTTACGGATCTATATCCGTATCTATAAGTTATTGAAACCTACCGTTAGTCGCTTCTAACGACATCCAGGAGATAAGAGGTAACAATTCTAGTCAACACCTATACCACACGTCAATATTATTTAAGTTCAAAACAAGAGTAAATTCTTCTAGGTAAGCGTGCTATTTTGAGTTGTTTCTCACTCAACATCAGTTAATATCACAGACAAATATTAATCTATATTGTTAATTAAATAGTATGTAACTATTACCATCATCATCATCAACCCATTATTGTCCCACTGCTGAGCACGGTTCTCCTCTCAATGAGAGCGAGTTTAGGCCTAAGTCCACCGCGCGGGCCAAGTGCGAATTAGTAGACTTCACACACCTTTGAGAACTTTTTTTTTAAGAACTCTCAGATTTGCAGGCTTTCTCACGATGTTTTCCTTCACCGCACAGCAAGTTATAATTAATTTCTAATACACATGGTGCGTGTCCGGAATTTGAACCTAGAGCCCTTCGATTGAGGTTTCAACCATTAGTTTAAAGGTATAACATAGATTACATAGATAGTTCTAAGAAAATAAGCGATATTATTGTAAGTAACTTACCGAGCAAAATTCAGGCTCCTGGTCAGTCTTCAACCTGCAATGCGCAGTGTCTTTACACTTCAGGTCAGCAGATATGCAGGTGTTGTCTTCGCAATCAAACTCCGTTACTGTGTCGCAGTGGTCTAGTTGAAAGAAAAACAACGTTAATATAGGTTGGCGAACGTTGCAAATATTTTTGTGAGCGTATTTTTTTCAACTCTTGAAATACTAAGAAAAGTTCAAATTCAAATGGCTTTGGTTTTGGTAAAAACCTTTTATTGTAATTAATTCCGTATAATCAGGCTTAATCTAACTAAAACAGCTGTCGGCAACCTGTTGGTAACCGGGCCGCTAAGTAGCCACCTAAGGTTAAGAGAATTCATTAGGAAGAAATTTCATTACACTATCTTAATGGTCACCCAGAAAATTTGACGGTAAAAATCATTCTACGTACTCCTAGGTCCACGGGCCGCAAAGAAACGTCCTAGATGGACGCCCAGGCCATAAAGCGTAACGACTGCTGGTAATTCCAACGAATTCCACTGTCCAGCCCGCTCCAAAACCCTCCCCGGTGGCCGTCGTCGCGCGTAGGACTGCATGAGTCCCCTCAGAGCATTGCCCCATCGGGCTCTGCTTCGGGCAAGTTACTCTCGCTGCACCGTAAGGTGCACGGCGGTATGCGACCACACATACCGCCGTACTTCTCGGGGACGCTGATATCAAGTAACCCACTTGAAAAGTACTTACCATTAGCCTTCGATGGATCCAAAGTCCTAAACGCTGTATACGTCGCCGAGAAGTAGGAGCCTCTGCCAGACTGGGACATATACATCCGTATGTGCATTATGTTGCCCTTGTCCCCTTTCCCCCCCTCGCCTTTTGTAGTTATAGAGTTCGCCACCGACCCGCAGAAATGGCCTAACCTGATGAAAAATCTTATCTATACATCTATACACATATATTTTTTCATAACATTTTGTTTTTCCATAACAGATATAAGATTATTGTAAGATAAGTTACATGAGTTTGTAATGCACCCGATAGTAAATACTCACTATCATCTATGTATCTATAACCATCTCTTTATTAAACTGATTCTATTTGAAGCTAATTGTCGATCCGTTGCCACACCTAATGGCTAACGTGGTAACTTTTCTCTCGCTTCAAAATTACACATACTTTTCAAATTACACTTGTATTTTCTTTTCATATTACCGAATAAATTTTCAAAAAGACAAACAAACGCTTAGATTTTATTTATAGATACTAAAGCTTTAATAAAACCATATTTTCCAAGCCTTATCATCAGTATCTCCGAGCTGCAAATGACCCAACGGAATGTTATACAAGGGCCAGAAAATATCTTCCTTAATCAAATCCGTGATGGAAGGAGGTCCGCGTTTGTTCATAAATTGTTTACGTGGAACGATTTGACCTACCCTTGACCTTACGATCATGAAAGTTACAATGGAGTTACTTGAGGATATACACAAAAAAGTCAAATATAAGATTAGGATTATCATTTTTGTGGTGGTAGAAAGAACCCATTGTGAATTTTTGCCTTCGATCTTGGTATTGTTGATCGAAGACTTTTGCAGTGACTATTTCTACATTTTTAACATCTGTTAAGCGCTGTTGTGTTCTGGTATGGATATTACAGATGTAGTAAACAAGCATGCAGTCCACCTGATTTTTGGTGGCCACTGCCGCCAAAGGACATCAGTAATCGATCCCAGACAGGATTATAGTACTACCTGATAACAGCCACTGAAACGTTTTTACCCCTGAGGACTGAGTTGGATCGATAAGTATACCCCCCACCAAACTTTTCAAACTATAAAACTGCACTGCCATTATTAAGGAGAAACAGGTGTAGTGGTGGTACATTATAATATGTAACAGGTACTCACGATACGCGGAACTAATTTCTTAATTGCCGATATTTCGACCCAATTGCATGGATCGTGGTTACGGCGGAGTTCTGCGTATCGTAAGTACCCGTTACATATTATTATGTATCCATTCCTCAATAATACAAGTTTAAAATCATATGTAGTGGTGGTACCTAAAACACAATCCACTTGGAAATACATAATTAGCAGAAATTGCATAAATTGACTTACATTCCTTCTTGTTCTAATAGATATCCAAAAACTTGTATAACGTTATCCTCACATTCGTTTGGTTTCTTCAATGCGTATTGCGTGAAGTTGAGAAAAATCTAGAAACAAAAAAAACATTGTTAATGGAACAGATTGATAAAACATTTAAAAAAAAAGTTAAAATAGTCAACTGCCGCATTGATAATTTTTTTTTTAATATACCGAAGACAAATTTAACGACACTAAATTTAAAGAACCGTTACGTTTGACTCCCTACTAAGAAATTAAGTTTTTTTTATATGTTTGAAGAAACAAACGAGCATGCAGTCCATCTGATGGTAAGCAGACAATGCCGCTCATGGACACCTGTAGTCAACTCCAGATAAGATCAAGGTCCTACCTGAGGTTGACCACAGATGCGTTGCTACTCCTGAAGACTGAGTTGGACCGCCTCGGATAAGTATGTCTCCCGTACCATAAAAGTAATTCTTTTGTAACTCCTTTTGAATATCCTTAGAATATCCTTAGATTACCTTAGTATTTTCGGCAGTCTTGATAGTCCATAGAACATCAAGAGCATGGTTTTCGCTGCCCTTGATGCAGTCTGGGTCGATGTTATGGGAATCTATGGTTCCGTACAACCGACCCTCGGGCTCGTGGTAGCATGACGACGGGATACTGTCTGTGGAGGAAAGTTATTTAGGATTCGGCAAACATTTGTTACCATCTTGAAACATTTACTTAGTTTCTCCTAGCCAGTGGGCTTAGTTAGTCATTTAATTAACAGCCTAGCTTAAAAAATGTCGTTCAAAAACATTTACATTAGCTTGACACGGACAAGTAACTTAAGCCATTCAATTAACGGCTTAGAGTCTTAATTAAAGATGTCTTTTAACAATCCTCCTAATTATCCTGAATATCAGAAGCTATTTTAGCATATACCTAGGAAAATGACTAGAATATTGCATTACATGTTTCATCTGAAAATTATTCAGGCTAACTAGTTTATTAACACCACTTTACGCATAATAAAAATAGGCACGGTGGTTGATTTCCAAATAATTCTATCGTCTTCATACTTACGGCTGTTAATCCCAGAAGGTATGAAATTGATGTTGATATGAAAGCCTTCGTATTCTATCGTTTCATCCGACTTGAACTTCAACCAGGCGTACGGTCCGGTTGTCGTGATCTGCCGCGGAAAGGCCTCTCCGCAGACCTTATCCAGGATCTTGGCATAACCCATTAATCCATCACGAATCTGTAAAGTAACATGTTAAGTTTTATATCGTATAGTTGAACTCGACTTGGCAGGAGCATGGCCTTGTCCTAGAATTTGCCAAATTCTTGTATAATTCATTCATATTCAAATAAATGTCCGTTTATTTATTTGTTTGTTGGTTTCCTTGTAACGCCTTCACGTTTTAACTACTCAACCGATCGTTATGAAATTTTGCACACGCATAGGAAGGTAGGTAGGTATAAAAATTATTTTTTATACCTACAACCTAGGTAGGTTTTCACCTCTAGGTAGTTACAGCCTCTTGATAGGAATGAATTACATTCGCATTATAATCATCTAAAACATACAAACCTAATAATTATAAATGCGAATGTACGTGTATACATTACCGCGAGCGTAGCTGCAGACAAAAACTAGTAACTGATAAATAACAGCTTTAAATCTCGTTGAAGACCTTCAAAACACTTGATCCTTTTTGAAAACATCCGACCCGGATTGAGCACGAACACTAATTGGAATAGTACATCTTAAAAAGGCTTGTAGTACATTTGTACAATTGCAATTAATATGTAAAACTCCAAGTATTATTGCGTAAAGAGTAAGAGTATTATGTTACAATAGATATACTTACTTCTAAGTAGTCATATGCACATTCAGGATGATATTCTATGTGGAACATGTCAACAAATGTGAGTTGGATAACATCTCCCTCCGTACCTAGAAGTAAACAAAATGTCAAAGGAAATAAACGTATCTTGAATCCCTATTACATATTAAAATATTAAGCGTTACGTAGTAATGGAAAAACACGATTGTTACGCACGATAGCTAAGATAATAGCCCCACAGTAGGATTTTTCCTGGGTCGCGGTTGCTATGGACACACAAATACGAATACACAAAACACACAGAGCAGAATAGGAATTTAAATTCATCATTCATATATCTGTCTGGCCAGGAATCGAACCAGGGACCCATTGCGCGCCTGACCGGTATAGTGACCGCTCCGTCAAGGGCGCCCGTCAAATGAAATGAACACATTTAAAACTTGGCGTTTAATTAATAACTTGCCAAAAGATTAGAAACATAAGTACCTATATCTAAATGTGATTTCAATATAATAGAATAAATTCTAATGATTTCAAAGGAAATTGTGCATGATAATAGAAATAAAAGAATAGGTAAATAGATTAAATTACAGGTATTAGTCAGGTTATTGGTTGCAAGCTATTCCTTCTCCTAACTTAGGAACTTTT
>DWPV01007333.1:0-10769 GCA_018251915.1 Urbanus proteus proteus
CTAGTACTTATATAAACAACATTGGCCACTGCGCATTACGTGAACTCCACACCTTATTAACCATTCATCTTAGAACCGTTCGCTACATAAAATGTTTCTCCGTCCAGGCCTTGGCGAAGTGCGAGAAGCGTCGCCAGAAGGTGGCGGAGGCGTGGATGCGCGGCGCGCACGCCGCCCGCGCCGAGCAGGCGGCGCAGCGTCGCGAGGAGAAACGCAAGCAGGAGAAGGAGAGGATTCTCGCCGTATGTACATTCTGTTGTCGTTGTACGACGAAACTTTTTTTTTTTTTGTTTTGCGCGATGGCTGCTCGGTCTTATGACCATTTGCCAATGACAAGTTAGTACGACGATACTTATTTATTATTATTTTATATTACATGTGAGTAGCAAACAAAGTTGTAGTCCACCTGATGGTAAGTGGCAACTGCCGCACATGGACATTTGTAATCAATCCCAGATATGATCATGGTCATACCTGGGGTTGACCACAGATGCATTGCTACCTCTGAGGCCTGGGCTGGAACGCCTCGGTTAAGTATGTCTTCCTTATCACACGCTTCAGACCAGAATACAGTAGTGCTTAACACTGCTGTTATAAGGCAGAAATAGGTGTGACGGTAGTGCCGCCGGAGTGGAACTGCAACTGCATAGATTTCTACCACCTTTAATACTTTCTACACATAATCCCACAGTAGGATTTTATCCTATGTCGTGAGTGCCATGAACATTTTACATTAAGTTAACAGGATTATTCTAAATAAATAAATGGGTTTTTTTATTTTTAGGAAGATGACCCAGAGAAGCAGCGTCGTTGGGAGCTGAAGGAGCAAAAACGTCAACAGAAACGCAAGAACCCTAAAATGAAACAACTCAAAGTAAAAGCCCTTTGAGCAATGTGGTGCAAAATAGTACATTACATATTGTCCTGTGCTCAGAATAATTCGGAAATTATTTTTGTCACAAAAATTTTTGTTTGGGCAATTTTGGAATAAATTCAGAGTGCAGTTGGACCCTGTTATGCAGAAGAGATTCAGTCAATTTATGTGAAATTGAGTAACACATATCTGCAATCTACTATTCAAGTTTCATATATTCACAAAAGATCCTGGCTGTTTGAGCACTCTCCTAACAAAATTTGAACTATCAAAGGTAGTACTAACTGCGATTACACAAAAGTAGAAAAGTCGTTGGATCTTTTTGCATAACTGGGTCCCGATGTGTTCTTGAATTCAATATCTAAAATTTATTTATATGTTCCACTAGAAAAGTAAATCATGAACAAGGTGAAATGGTGAACAATAAAATCTAATATTATTATTTAAAATGATTTGTTATTTACCTATTAAGTGTTAATTATTCTCAATCAATCCGAATAAATAAATTCAGTTTCAAAAATTATATTGTTTTTCTTTAAATAAAACCCACTATTCTATGATTTTTACTCTACATTGAAAAGAAAATGCTGCATTTTCAAAGCAATTTTTATTTCAAATATTTGTTATTTATTAAATAAGAAAAAATAAAATATGTTAACAAAACATAAGTAACTACATGTAAGTCACAAAAAGTATTGATGATTAAAGTATATCTTGGTTATTCCAAGATATTGTTACTACAATTTTGCATTGACATGAGATCTATGATAATTATTAAATTATCAGTGCAATGTACACACATTGAAAACTTGTGAACACAATCACTTTAAATTGAAAGGAAAATAAATTAAAAAACAGATAAAATAAAAAACACCTAAAATTTAATGGAAGCCATCACAAAATATGTGCATCTGTGACTTAGAACACAATAAAGTTTGATCTCAACATTCACTAGGTTGTATTCATTATTAATAGGTAACTATAAAACTTATTAAAACTTCCAGAGTCAACAAACTCATTAACTATCAAACAATTATCTAGGACACCAAACAATTATTAGGTACCTTTTATTTGTACACATGAAAATTTTGAGCAATTCTTTTAACAAATTGTTGTCTTAGTGCTAAGTTGCTTTCTCCGCTGAAATGAGTAAGATGACAACAGTTTTTAAAGTTTAGAATTGCCATTATCATTAGATTAATAAGAATGAAACATGTGGGGCAATATGGTTGCAAATATTAGCCACTTAATACAAACCATATGGTAATTTCGAAGACAATATTGATTTTAAATTATGGCTGATTACACATGACTTGTTATTGTTGTACTTTTAAATTAAAACAAGATTATTTTGTTGAATTATGGAGTTAACAAGTTAGTACTCCTATACAACAATCTGCTATATGAATGAGATTTCATTGACAATTTAAACTAATGATTTAATCCATCGAGGTACATGAGAAATTAATTACATCAAGGTACTAGGAACATTTAATTTACATTCAACATTCACTACTAATTATGTCCATGCATTAACACAAATACACTGAAAATACATCCATTGTCCGATACAATCACATCCTCATAGTTGCCCTCTGACTACGTCACGTAAGTGATACGTGCATTACACTTCACTTACGTTATACTAACCACTTCCATACAATTTTGATTACTTATTTAAACACTGGAGTGTAATGGTAACCAAATTATAAACCACGTGACAGATTGAAACTGACAATCCATTGAATAATACGAGGCGTTACGGCCACTTCAAATTCGTGGCGATTTGTAGTGTGAGATGTTTGGAGATTCTGTTTGTCATTCGTCCACTTGCAGTTTCTGAATCCTCGTGGATACGCAGTCCATTTCCGGCGAGATCTCGACTTTGGGGGGTGGGTCGACGGACAGATTCAAGTTTTCGAGCGACTGACAGCGTTTTGTGGGGCTCTTGACGGAATCGAACATGTCTCGCGTACATCCACTCGTCGACGGCTCCAGCAAACTGTACTTGATCTCACAACCGTCGCTCACGTCACTACTGATCACGTCGGAATTCTCACTCTTAGTTCTGTGCCTCATGGGCAAAACGTACGGGCAGAGCCTGTTTTTGTTCATACTCCGTTTCATACAATACCCCACGGTTACGTTCGACACGTACCTCGTGTTGAGCCGCATCACGCCGTAACTGGACTTAGATTCGCGGAGGAACTCCCGTCGCGCCTCTGTTATTGCGCTCAACATACCCAAGTCGTGCAAGGCTTTATCCAAATTATCCAGATTCATGTGATGGCGAGACGTCTGTAAACAACGTAATTAACAGGTTTTACAAAACTGTACGTTTTCAAATTATACACAAATATTAAAGCGGGACTCTACGCACATTTTTTCCGAATTCATTGCATTTCATTATGATTCGATTATAAATGTATTTTATGAAAATATGTACGCAGAAACCGTGTGAAAATAAACATCACAAAAAAGTCATAATAAGCGATGACATGTAAGTTTGAATGTTGCCAATCAGTATACGTGTATTAAAAATTTAGTTTTTCCAACGTGCACTTTTATTATCTAATAAATATTAATTTTAGTTATGTAAGAAAGTGCTGAATTAATTTATTACTTTTCAATTACAGGTGCATAGTAAAATATTATGATTTATATTTACCTGTTATAAAGGTTAACGTATCGTACTTATAGCCCGTTTGCAATCACAAGATATCTCATTTCATTATAATTATTTTTTGTTATTTAATGGAGAAGAATATCCAAGATTTATGGATTTAATCACGGTGTTTACATCTTTATCTCGTATCAAAGTCTCACACGTACTATACAAATATGTACCGTATCGAAGTATTATTAAACTAAGTTTAAGTAAAATTACATTAGAACACCCATAGCCAGGACATTAGACAGTTAGGCCCCCTACGCATTGTGCGGTTAGCCGGAATGCGGTCAGCCGTACGGTTGACTGCAGTTAAAAATTGTATAAGGAAGATATATGAAAGACCGACTTTGCGCTGCCGCAACACAGTGCGTATAGAAACTCGCCGTTTCTTATATCATTTTTATAAAATTTTTGACTGCGGCCAGCCGCATGGCTAACCGCATTCCGGCTAACCGCACAATGCGTAGGGGGCCTTAAGCAAACCCCGCTTCTAAAAACTCAGAGACAGTAGTAATGCCGGAATAGCCAACCTTTCTCCTTTCATCTGTCTGACATCCTAAAAAAGAGTAGTAAAGTGGTAGGGGGATTTGACATATTTGACGTCCCGTGTCACTACTGTATTGAAAGGAGTCCATCATCCTCAAATATAAAATCCAAAAGATTACAATCCAACACCGTATTCAATCAAAAACCTCTGAAAAAAGTCTTACTAATCTCATCTTACTCTTACTAATAGCACGAAATGGTATGGTATTATAGTAGCACCAGCAATAAATGGTAACTTCCCAAGGTTTCTTCATAATGTATTTATTGTCAAAAAAACCTCGATACTGTCATAAATAATAATAATTATTCTATAATAAATTGATCTGTCAGTTATATGTCCAAAAATTACTTTTTTAGGTGATGCAAATTTATATTACTATTTTATTAATAGCTTGAATGAGCTTAAAATAAACCAAAAAATGTCTGAGATTTTAAAGGAATGGCTTACACAGCGTCTTCAACGCACTATTAAATGGGACGCGGAAGAATTTGGTGATATGATGAAAAATGGATACATAATTGCTGAAGTACTTCGAAGCTACCATGTAATAAACGATGAAAAATTCTACGTCATTCGGACGGGTAATAACAATGAAGATATTAAAAATAACTGGAGAGTTTTGTCCATATGGCTGCGTGATATTGAAATAAACATGAATAGTACTGATCTTAATAATGTAATGGAAGGAAGGGGATCGGCTTTGTTGAAACTATTCTATCAGCTTTTTCTTCACTTAGATAAAAAAGATCGAACAGACTTTATTAAATGTGAACGAAAAATGGTATCAGGGCTTGTAGATAAAATGGAAAATAGGTTTAAAAAAGAACGAGTCCAAGAGGAGAAAGAACCAATAGTAGATGATCTTTCTAAGCCTTTGCTAGATGAAAGACAATTTATAGAATGGCAAAGAAAAAAGGAGGCGGAGGTCAAGGAGACCTACGAATATATGAGGCACAAATATTGCAAAACCCTTGGTCGTATAACTGAATCCCACACACCCCTAAAGCCAAGTTCTCCTCAGGCAAGGAAGTTACCGAACAAGGATAAGATAGCCATGGACAATTTTGGTTTAAAATATCCGTGTAAATTTGAAAATTATACTTACGATCAACTAGTTGCTTTAGAAGAGAAAGCAGTAGAAAGAAGAAAATCTTTAGCAGACTCGGACTGGACGAACAACTATTTGAACAATATTTACATTAAAATGCATAAAAAATCTGATTCTGAGGAATTTCAAAGACGGTTGAGCAATGCAGTCACTAGTTCAATGTGGGATATGACTATTGCCGAAGAGGAATGTAACCTTGATACCGAGCTTGCCAAGAAAGTTATGAAATTGTCACAATTCGAAAAACAAATGTGCACACAAATTATGGAAACAAAACAGCAAGCTCGTAATTTAGTGAAGAACAGGATTCAAGGCGAAAAAGAATTCGCAGAACAGAGAGCACAGCAATTTGACCAATTTTTGGATAATGTTAGAGAAGAAATTAATTTGGGACTAGTTGAAATTGACTTCGAAAAGATGAGACAAAACATGCTACATAAAAAATTATACGCAGAGAAAATGAAAAGAAAACGACAACATTATTACGAGATATGCTATGAAACTACCTTATCTTTAGTTGATTACGCAACAAAGTTTGCTTATTTTAAAAGACTAATTGGTGATGATATCCCAGAACACTTCATACATGAATGGAAAATGTTGTACTTTAAAAAACAGCCGGTATTTGATATACTTGATCCTATGGAAAATGTTTTAAAAGAACGAGAGGAAGACGAAGAAGTGTCACCTCAAGAAGAAGAAATTATTCGACTAGAATTAGACCGTCAGGATACTTTGAATAAAGGCGAATTTAAAGAGTATCATGATTATTCCGATCCTTGGAATTTGAATTTTTTAATACCTAATTTTAATCCAGAATCTGAAGAAAGAAAATATGAGGAATTGGGAATGCGTGTGCTCGGCCACGTGGTTTATACACTCCTTGAAATGAAATATCCATATCCACCGCCGAGACCGCGTGCTGATTTGCCAGATTTTTCAGCAAAAGCTTTATTACTTGGTCTTCCAGATAGATCTATAACAGTTGCGATGCAGGCATTATTAAATGCGCGTAAGATTCATGTTGTCCGCATAGAAACAGCGATAAACTTTTGTTTGAGAAAATTTAAATTGGAAATGATTGGGTGTACTGATATTGAATTATCATTTGATAAATTTATGGCAAATACACAGGAGGAGGATGAGAAGGAACTTATAAGGTTAATGAAGGTTGAAGATGATATATTAAATAAGAGCAATGAAGCCAACTTATTAGCTATATCTGGACCCATACCTGCCAATGTAAAACAAACTCAAACACCAAAAACTATTCCAGAAGAAGAGATAGTACTGTCAACGGCTGCAGAGCTTGGTAGATATGCGTATGAATCTTTATACTCTGGGGATTCATTAACAGATCATCTTTTGGCGGCTATTATAGTGGAGTATCTTAGAAATCAGGAAGACATAGATGGCTTTGTGATTATAAACTACCCAAATTCGTACCGCGAAGCACAAATTCTTGAGGAAACGTTTTCGGGTTGTTCTCCTCCAGATGAAGAGGAGCTGAACGATACTGATGATATTTATTTAGAGGAAAGTATTTCCAAGCATCGAAAAATAGAAAAAGACCCATACAAAGACGTAAGAGTTTCAATGCTCGTGAGTGATCCTCATAAGAAAAAAATGGATAAGCCTTTTGAAAGTTACTTTTCTTGTTACTTGAAGTTAAAAGAGACTGAAGACATACTCCAGCAGTTGGTAATTTGGGATCTAACGAAAGAAAATTCCGAGTTCATAGAAAGATTTTACGCAATTTTAGGGATAAACTATAGTATGTACTATGAAGTCATAGAAAAGGATCTTCTTGCACAGATATGTAAATATATTATTGGTGATTTCTCTATGCCTTTACAATCTTGTGATCATCTTTTTGGGGACAATATTTTAAGCCTTCTTGACTTTCCTTCTTCCGATGACAAAAGAACTAAATCTAAAATTGTCAAACCTGAAGTGTCTTCTATTGGACGATCAAAAGATAAAATACGTCGTGGTTCTAAAATGAGTCGGCTAAGTTTGAGCAACGACTTAGAAATTATCAAAGAACCCGAGATACTTGAGAGTATACCAGATGAAATAGTTTCAGTGGTAGAGCAAGTGTTGGAGGAGGAGATAATAAGTAAATCTACAATAAGTTTTGAAGAAGTAAAAGTATTGGCCGGAGAAGAAGATTGGATTTACGGTGATTTACCTATTCCAGAAACTATAGGTCCGGCATTGGCAACATGTTGGGAAACAATAGAAAAGGGGTATATTCGTGATATGGAGCAACTTTTCTTTGCTAAACGCTTACAAATGAATTGTTTAATACCATACACGAGATTCATAAAAGATAAAATGGAGCAAATAATAACTCTTCCATCTTGTAAACAAGACTTGGTTAATGCTTTTCAAAAGGAATATAATGATTTTGAAAATGACTGGCGGGATATTCATTTGACTAAAAATGAGTGGCATTGTAGAGTTAAGGAATTGCAAAATAGATTATATAACATTTGCGATGAGAGAAAACTGAATGCACAAAATCATAGACAAGCTCTTATAAACGATAACTGGACGATGGAAGAGCTTACCACTATGGTCAATACATATATTTCTTGTATACAAACGGAACTAAACAGGTAAGTGGTAATTACGTGTAATTTTTCATGCTCGAGAGTGTACGTTTAGTCTACAGTTTCTGTTATTAAGAAGTTAAAACACCAGAAATTAAAAGGTCGAGGTCTTTTATAGTTATGGCGTGAGACATCAAAAAGTTTGCATTTGATAAATTTTTAGTAATTTAATCTTTTATCTTTTTATATTATCTGTCTATTATCTATAAATATGAGATTGTTTATATTAACTTAACATTTAAAAATTGTTTTAGGGCTGTCTTAACTTTTCAAACGCTACACGATTTTTACTTTGCAATGATAAAGCGTTCACCACCTAACGAAAGGTTATCTTCCAAAGAATTGTTTAAAATATTTAAAGAGTCAGATGAAGCTTCGGGAAGTAAAAAAGGAGGCGAGGATAAATTGTACCGACAGTTAAAAAATACATTTTTAGATTTGCAGACGAAAAATATTGAGATTGATTTCAGTAACAATCCGTTTAATGCAGTAATAGAAAATAATGTCAAGTTTGCCTTAAAAGTTGTCAAAGACATCAATGATTCTTATAGATCGCTTATAAGCAAGGAATATAGCGAAATAGCTAAAATAGTACCATCTGCAAAACGTAAGGATGAATTCACATCAGAAGAATCCATAAATGCTGAAGAAATTTTTAAAATGAATGCTTTAAAATGTATCGAAGAATGGACAATGGGTATCAATGGCGAAATGTTTCGAGCGTCGCTTCGTATTATGGCCTTGCACTATAAATGTTACCACGATATGAAATTATTTAATGACAATGTTTACAAAACTTTCATAGAAGTACAAGATGATATAAATAACTATTATCTTAACGAAATTAAGTCGGTCGATAGACTTTGTAAATATCTTCAAATGGCTGTAGAAAATGGAAAAAGGATACCCGAAAGTCTAATACTTGAACACGATACGTTCGTTATAGATCCAAATCTATTGCAATTTGTTCCGCCTGAAACACCTTTGGAAGTCTGCAAAGTGGCTGAAACTAGTGAATTTAAATTATCTCAACTAGCCAGATTACGGTCGCAGCTTAAGATAGTTGCTCCAACAGGAATAGCTTTGCAACAGGCATTTATCTACACGTTACAAGATTTTATATTTTACGGAAAAGAATCTTGCAAAGGACCATTCTTTCCGGATACCTGGAAACGCTTAGATCCTGAGCAAATACCAAAGTTAGTTTATTTGATTTTTGGCGAAACTGCTTACATCGATTGGAGAGATTTCTTAATTTATTGTCTAGATATCAGATATCCCACGATAGACGAATTGCTCCAAATACGTAAAGCGTTTCGTTGCAAAGATCTTGAATCCTCGGAATTGATTGCAAGAGATGATTTTATGAATGAAATCTTGTGGTTTGAAGATGATTTTGATTCCGATGACAAAAACGAGCAGTTAAGAAAAAATCTGATAAAACACTTCTTATTTGAGCTATTCGAAACCTCAGAAGACATTATGAACTATTCAGCCTTTTTACTAGCTTTTTGCAAAAGTACAAATTGTATTGAAGGGTTTGCCACAGCATTATCTATGGCAGTAGGAAAAAAGATTTGTTATATTTTAGAGGAATGTGAAGATGTGGTTTGTAATTTGATCAAGCTTAAAAAATATAGGGATGACTGTTTGGCTTGTGCCCATAAGTGTACTCAGCAATTCTTAGATAAAGTAATAACAAATGTTGTCAATACATGCGAAGGTACGACACTTGTAGAACTGGAGTACACTGAACCCGCACCTGAAACAGATAAGAAGGGTAAAAAAGGCAAAGGAGCATCTAAGGCTAAGAAAATAGAGAGTACTCACAGCGCGCGTATGCCAAAGTTGCAGAAGAGTGTATCAAGTCGTAGCAAGCTAACACAATCTGCTACAGATGTGAAAACTACTTACATTTGTAGACCGTGCGAAGAAGAAACTGAGCTCGTGGAAGAAAAGCCGGAAGAGAAGGAAGTAGTGGAAGAAGAACATAAAAGCGAACCACAAGAAGATCCAAATATAGTATACGCAGTCAGTCAATCTGTTATATGGAACGTTTTAAACATTTGTTTGCCTTGGCACTTCTTGCTGTTGCCGGAAGAAAAGGCAACGCCATATCTACAAGAGGTAACGAATGTGATGAAACGTTTGGAAGCAGATACTGATAATAAAGATATTTATGTGTGCAAATTTGTCTCAGATCCTCAAGTTTGCAAGATTTTGCATAAGGTGAAGAAATTTGCGATTGTAAATTTGGCTGAGGAGATACTGAATATTTAACGGCAAGGAAACAGGACAGGAGTATAAAATAAATTAGACTTCGTTTAAATTTATTTTCTTTTTATTTCTTTGGTTATTGGAGAAGATCATGTTTTCGTACGGTAGGTAATTGCTTAAATATGTTATTTTTTCATTAATATTTATAAATGAATAAAATTAATGTTTAAACGTCTGTCGTGTTTTAATCCTATTTTAAATGTATGACAACATAACCTACTATAACTGAGTGTTCTTTAGTAATATTATGCAACAAAAATTACTAATTCTTTCTATGAAAAAGGAAACAAACAATCACAATTTATTACGTACGATTTTACGTACAAATTCAGAAGAAAACAAATAATAGTAGGTACTTAATAATTTTACACTTTTACACATTATGATTGTAAGGATTTATATCCGCTAGGAAATGTGTGAACAGTTTTCGCTTCGTAGAGTTGATAAGCACGTACTGTACTGTATTCAGACCTTCAAACCTGAACCGTCTCTTAGCGTGCCGCAAAACGCGAAGCCTGAAAAACAAAATGATATTAAATTAAAGCTTTTAAAAATGAACTTATTCATATTTCTCTCAGAAAACCCTTTTATTTGATACATCTGGGGGCCTACCACCATCTCTTATAACAGTATTACTTTAACCTTACATTGCAATTTCGTACCACCACCGTGTTAAA
>DWPV01007334.1:0-10769 GCA_018251915.1 Urbanus proteus proteus
AAAGTAAAAATGCGTACATATCTAAACATAGGTAACACCCCGCTCCCCCGCGACGGCGGCCGAATGCGCGTGGCGCGTGCCAATGCTTTTTTCCAAAATTAAAGTAGTGAAAGTCCCGTCAAAATCGATCCAGCCGTTTAGAAGATTACCTCAACCAAATCGACCGACAGACATTTTTTTTTTAATTGCATTTTTGTTATTCATATGGATTAAGTAAAAAAATAATATTTTGAAATCACAAACGGACATTTCAATTATATTTATTTGTATAGATGTACTCGTCACGATGTTTTCCATCACCTATCTTTACTTAGACTTTAATTGTATCTTACTTTAATTAAATATGCCGAGCCAGTAATTCTAACCTCGGTTGGCATGAGTTTCAAAGCACTAATTTGAAATAAATATTTCCTCAGCATAATGACTTTAACGGTTTGTAAAACTTCAGTGCAAACAAAGCAGTGTCATCTATCCGTCTACTATTATTGCACGCTTATGGAAACTAACTTTTTTAAAACACATTAACAGACACTACCATTAGGTAACTAAATGGTTAATGGAATCCAATGATACCTACATCAACATTCATTAACTCTCAAAAGTTACCTACTTTTAAGTGAGGTTAAGTAAAGATGGAACTGGAACCGTTTCCACCCTGGTTCTACCATATGGAGTAAACTTTCTTATTATTTTAAAATTAAAGGTAACTACATATTATGTTACACAGTACCTTACATTGTTTACTTCAAACAAGAACAGGTTGACTATGAATATCTCATAAGAATACGAAATTGGAAATTAACAAGTGGTCGCAGATAAATTTATTTGTGCAGTGGTATTAATTTTCTAAAATATCCATTGTCTTTTCCGTATTAACAAATGACTTTACCAGTCTCCTTCAACTTGGTCAACATGTATCAGACAGAGAGCACAATGTAAGTCAATAACTAAATACATATCATAAACGGAAAGCTAAACACGACAAATAAACGATAAACCCTATAATAATATATTTTACACGTACTATTTACCTCCAACAATAAAATCCACGTGTAATTGTCTTGTTTAATCAATTGTTTAAGGAAAGGCCGTGGTAGGCTTCTTCAATATTGACGTAGAGTGTGATTCCCTAAGCGAGGACATATTGTAGTTCATTGCTACCGTACTATAAACACCGTGAACAAGAAGTACGCAGCTGTTTCAAACGACAATATAATGCCTACACGCAATAATTTTCATAAATAATCAGTACTTACACAAGTAAGCAGACAAAATGGTTCAGCACGCTTTTCTCTTTCTTTTATTTATTTATTTTTGTTTAGTAACTATAGACCTTGATTTAATGTTAGGTTAGGCTTAATCACAAAATGTTCAACTACGCTTAAAGTCAAAAGGTACAAAACGACAATTACCTACGTACTTGGTGAGCAAAGTACGTAATGGTGTGATAAAATGAATCCTAGGTGCTCATTATAAAAAAAAATTACTCGACTCGATTAAAATTCGATTTCGCAAATTTACACTCACGTGTAGGTAGGTATTTCTCTAAATAAATTGAACTAATACTGTGAACTCCAATTAGGATACCGTTGTTATTCCGCAGTATCATTTCTAGTTTTAGGAAGTCCCCTTTTGGGAGACATTTGATATCATTTTCCTTGTTTGATGAAAATCACATACTTTAAGAGTTAACTTACTCAGAATTACTTTTATATGAGGCGGTTCAAAATTTAAGGACACCAATGTATGTAGATAGATGTTCTTCACTACTAGATATTGTATTATACAGATTTATAAGCTTGAAAATAAACTCAACATAGACATCCTCGCTTTTAAGACAGTTTATAGACTTATGCTGTCCTATTTATAACATTCTGTCACCCCAAACAAAGAAGTCTCTTTGCAGCAGTTCATTGATATGATCACACACATATAGCTATGTGTGTGAATGTTACGATAATATTACGATAGCGTCCGTCGCCAGAACAACGAGAGTTTGTTGCAATTATAAAGAAAATTATTACAACGGTCACCCACAAAACATGCAAGGAATTCCATTTTTTTATTAACTTCATGACTGATAAACAATTACGTTTTTATGAGTTTTCGCGCAGTGATTGTAATTTTACCATAATCATTTTTTTAAATATAATACTTAAGCCTGACAATAGCAACCAAGTAAAAATGGTTAGGTATGTACTAAACTTTATCGCCTTTCTTATGTAAATACAGACTGTATTTATACTGAATAAAACAAGATATCCGGCATGGTAAAGTCAAATAGATAGTGTAAAATAGATAGTGTAAAATAAGTGTAGAGTCAATGACACTTCGAGATGCTAATTATGGGTAAACTCACAACGTAAATTATCTATTGGTTTTTAAGGTGTCCTAAATAGATCATAATGATCAATTACTTAATGACATTGTAACAACTACACCGAAAAGTTCATTTACCTTGAGTCAACAACACTTCAACTAGTAATATTTTCGAATGGCCAAATCAGTCTCAAAATAGATTGATACACCCAAACCCATAACAAAAATCTAAATTCACCATTTAGACCGGAGATCGAGTCAAGAACTCTCCGCATATCAGACCGGTACTATAGACAGTCGCGAGTAACTATAGGAGGGCAGTCAATTTCGACATAAAAAATTGTTGTGATGTCCATGGAAGCAATCCGAGCAATAAGACATCAGGTACATTCACTATAATCATCATTAAATTGATAATAGTACCTCGGTGATTACTATTTAATCAGTAAGCACTGTAGAGTAGCAAAGTTTGTCCGCACTTACTTTAATGTGACGTAACGGCACCTCATAGCCTATTAATACCTCAATGAAGATAGTATGATTAAGTAGATCACATTTAATGAAGTTTAAGCAGTTGTTAAAGTTCGATTTTATGGATTACCTTTTCAAAAGTTTTTATTTTATTTTTTTATTAAAAAAGTAGCTAAAGAAGACTAAATGGTAAGTCGAAATGCCGCAAATCGACGTCTGCAAAATCAAACCAGATCAGAGTGAAATCATAACATAGATTGGTCACAGATGCGTTGCTATCCCTGAAGACTAAATTATAACGCTTTCATCACACCCTTCAGACTAAAAACACAATAGCGATTGACACTACAAATATACATGTAGCGGAGATGGCTCCGATATCGAGTAAACTTCTAAAGTAAGTAAAGTTAGAATGTCGATGTAAGTAGATCCACGATCCAAGATCCACTTACAATTACCGGCAAATATAAACTAACCAACACACTGTTTAACTGGCTTTAGTTACATTAGATTGATGCAATTAAAGTAATTGCGTTACCAACAGCCCTAATCAGGAGTGGCTGCGACCAGAATTACGGAGTAACACCGCAAATTGCAGGGTATTTAGACGTTCAACAAGTGACTTCCTGCGTCGACGGAACTGACGGCATTAAGTAGAAGCAGTTCGGTGCGGTCACACCGGTTAAGTCATTCAAAAATATATTATTATAAAACAAAAAACCTGCCTCAAATATTTTAAATAATAAAAAATAACAATTTAATTAAGAAAATACGTCATGATTATGTATGTTTAATAAAATTATCACTGTAAAGTGTTGAAAGGGGACAAACAAAAGATTTGATTGATTGAAAACAACCAAAACCACGTTTAAAACTTAACAAAAGACGTACATCTTTTAAAAGTTTCGCATTTATAATTACGAGCATAGCAAGTACTTATGTATTCATATGCTCATCACCTTTGGCTATAACATTGACATTAGCACGGCGCTGCTGATTTATTGTGCCATTATCATTTAATTTAGATCTTACAAAACTTTATAATTTTTTGATGCAATAAAATAGATTATAAGTTATTAAAAATATATTTAATTAAAGCAAAGGAATTTACCTTTAAAAGCAATTACAAATAATTAATTTACATTACTCTAGTTCAAGAAAACGAACTTACTATTACCTAATGTTTAGTTGCTGCAAAAAGTTACTATTAGTTAAAGGCAATAAGATTAATTATCTCATTCCAGAGTTAATGGAAATGACCGACGGTGGGCGACTTTTAGAATTATTTCATTATTCAATCAGAAACATAATATCAAGAAATTACTCCCGCAATTTGTTACTTAATCCTATCTAAACGGCAAAAAAACTTATAAGTAACCTAGTGATTTGAAAGGCCTCTTAATCATCGAGTCAAAGGTGAGGTTAGGTTAGGTTATTTAATTAGTTAATCTCTCAAATTCCAATGTAATGTGTGTATTCGATACTAATTAAGGAATAATGACTTGCTTGAGCAATGTAGGAAAACACCGCAAGGAAATCACACCTCTTAGAGAGTTTTATAATAAAATCTCAAAAGTGTGAAATTCTATCAATTCGCACTTGGTCAACTTGGTTTTAAATTGTAACTTTGAGAAGACATCTATGAATCTATCAATATGATGAACAAAAACATGTACATATGTAATGTAATCAAACATGATACGTTTATTCCACGAAGTTCATACAAAAAGTGTGTTTTTCAATATTCTAATTCAATCATTACGTTATTATTTGACATGACAATTGTAAACGGTTTGCGTGTTCCGCGAAGTATTTGCGAACAAAACAAAAGTTATGGAGGAATATATGAATATCGGCGACCACAAAACACTTAACACGTGCTGTGGTGTGACCACAAGGTTTTACGCACTAACTAAAAATATTTTAATTAAAAAATCGCCTAAAAACGATTAAGATGCTAAACATGTTTTTAAGAATTCGCAGGATTATAAATCTTTATAAAGTAGTGGTACAATGACAAACTATTGACTTAGAAATCAATCAAAAACATTTTTGAAGGTGATTTGCAAAATACATTAGCTCGGTAGGGGAGTTCCCCTACCCAAAGCCGAATTTTGCAAGTGGTCTACGGCACAAAAAGTTTTCATAGCCATAATCTAAAGAAAGGATTCAATTAATTTCGTCGGATTTCGTTCGAAGTTTCGGATTTAAATTCTGCACTCGCGGTGGAAGTCATTTAATTGACATTTAATAGCGATCTTTCCTACGGTGTCTATTACCTAAATAAAAAATAATAAGCATTTGTGCACTGTGAAAGCAAGTATGTATTTGCACAGTGACAAAACTGTAGAAAAACTACATGTTTAGGATGTCATGGAGAACCATGACATCCTTAGAATCTGTAAAGCCTATTAGCGCTTGCGGCACATTAGCTCTCAGTTGCCCAACCTGGCAGACGGCCCCTTCTCATTCTAAAAGTGGAGCGGCGTTAAAACTAGGACAGTAATAAATATTAATGATAAATACGTAAAATACAACCAATATTTAGTAGGCTTCTAGTTTTAAAAAGATATTGTTGTTAAGTCGCAGACTAAAGTACTTAGATCGTGAAGACAATATCATGTACCTATACTGTACAGTTAAATGTATGTTAAGAACGAATTCAAGGAATTTAGCGAATAGGTTACAATATAAAATATAATCTTAATAAGAATTACTTATTATTGTGACGTATGAATCAGTAAAACTTCATAATGGTATAGTATTAAATCGACCTTTGTCACGACTGTTGGCGCTAAGACAACATAAATAAATGTAACGATATGTTATAGACTATTTAATCATCGACTCCTACAATAAAAATATAAAATTATGCAGCAAACGATAATATCATTGTATTATAACAATCCTATATATTATAACAGCATTACTGACTCGACTGTTTAAGTCAGTTTTCCTTAACATCGTTCAACACAGTATGAAGAAATCTTTCATGGTCATCTACACCATTACTTACTGTTACCAACGTGAATTTAACTATTCAGCTTTAACGTCATTATAATGTTATAACGTCTGATAAAATTTGGCGTATTATATTATTATTATATGTAAATATAAATCATGATAAATTTATCTTTATTGGCTAAAATAAGCTATAATTTAGAGGTAAAATATATATGCTTACATTTCCTCTTACTTTACATATAAATAAGACTTACAAATTATATAAAACGAATGTATACTTTGACTAAATATAAATATGTATTTATATACACTGACCAAGTAGATTTTTTTTCTCAAGCCTCGTCTTTATCACAGACATACATTTTACCAAAGTAAATATTTTCTTTATATGTCACAACAAGCGCTTTTTTCCTTAGAATTATTTTACGGCCATGGATCTGAGTCCTTTACAGCAAATCTTCATTTATATTGTTTCTATATGTCTTATGCTAACGAATATATTCATATGAAGGATGACGATGATGAGATGTTTCCATATAAATGATGATGAGATGAGATGGATCGAGTAGTGATAGGGACTTTACTAGGACATCTTCATGGAGTGTTGAAAGCAACACGCAATGTCACTTCTCGCTGCATCGCATCACTTTCCCACACGCGTACACCTTATCGAATACTTTATTTAAAAAATCCCACCATTTTACACATAAAAATACGACTCTACACAAGTTTAGAAGAATAACATTATACAACGCAACGGCTCTTCCAGCCGCGTTCCCGCCAAAACTTCAGCAAGCGCTATTTTTTTTTCTTAGAATTATTTTACGGCCATGGATCTAAGTCCTTTACAGCCAATGTTCATTTATATTGTTCCTTTTTGGTTTCTTTATTCCTTATGCTAATAATGGATTTTATACCCATATGGAAGATGAAGATGATGAGAGAAGATGATGAGATGAGATGGGTCCAGCAAAATGGTAGGGACTTTACTAGGACTTCTTCAAGAAGTTTTGGAAGCAACACGAAAAGTCACCTCTCGCTGCATCATATCAATTGCCCACACGCGTGCACGTTATCAAACACTTTATGATAAAAATCCCACCATTTTTACACTTAAAAATACAACTATATACAAGTTTAGCAGAATAACATTATACCATGAAACAGCTCTCACCGCGTTCCCGCCAAAAACCCCCTACAAGCGCTTTCATTTAAGACAGATTAAAAAAATATATTTCAAAATTAAAAAAAAAACAAGTCCGTTTTAAAGTCACAGAAGGGGTACATAATTTTAAAAAGAAATGATAGTGTTATATTTCTTTTTTTTGTAATCTTAATGAGGTTGTAATAATCCAGTTTTATGGATGCGGAACCAAAGTGTTTGACCGGAAATGGAAGTGGACTTGGTCACAGTTCGCCGATCTTCATTTATTTAGAAACTATTCTGTGTATTTTTTATAGTCTGATTTGTGAGGAATCGACTTCTTTGTTATGCAAATTTTGCACAAAATTGGTCACAATAGCAATGTAACTTCCGAACATCAAAATCTATCTAAAGTATATAGGTACACATATTTTTAATTAAAACGTATATTTATTGTTTTAAATTAGTTTGCTTGTTATGGTAAAAGTGGAAAAAATAAAAAAAACAGCTTCATTTAAAAGTTTTCGGTTATTTTAATTTATGTGGTGTCGATAAGAAATATTCAAATAAACAACAGTCTATTCAAACGAGCGTAAGTAAGTACGTGATTAATATTGTCCGGTGTCACCTAAGGCCTGCTAACATATGACGGTCTGCAAAAGGAAACTACACCGTAAGTGACCATAAAGGATCATAGGAAGTACCGCGCTGACCTCCTGATCCAATAAACACTGGATAATTTCTACGCCAGCTGGTGAAACTTCATTTAGTTACTATGTTCTGTTGTTGTTTTGCTATTTTACTTTGAGTGGCGGAGCGGTTACCGTACCGGTTTGACACATAAGTTTTAGGTTCGATACCCGGCCAGGCAGATATCTAAATGATGAATTTAGATTTCTGTTCTGGCTCTGGTTGTTTGTGATTCTCTTTGTGTGTTTTTTTTATATGATCGAAATAGCAAGCGAGCATCCAGTCACCTGGTGGTAATTTGCCAATGTAGGCCACTGACATCTGTAATCAATCTCAAAATCACAAAATCAATCTCTAATCACTGTCCTATCTGAGGTCGGCCACAGACGTGTTGCTACCCCTGAGAACTAAGATGGAACGCTTCGGATAAGTATGTCTCCATTACCGCATTGTGTGTGTTCGGGGTTAGTTATACTAAACACAAGAACTTATACTAAACACAAGTTATACTAAACACAAGAAAATCCTAGTGTGGCACAATGAGTGTAGAAAGTGTTGTCACTACTAAGCTACGTGACATTAGTGCTCATTGCCTTTTTTTGGATCAAACAAATTTATGACTATTTCTTCTGATTTTCCACTCAAATCTATTCCGTTGCCTACGGTGATAAAGTATGTATGATGTTTGATGAATTTTTCTCGCGCTCGCCGAGCAGAGCCCGATGGGGCAACGCGCTCAACTGACTCCGGATGGCGTTCCTTGCTGAGACCGCGAAGTCCTCTTCGCAGCGCCGAGGATTGCCATCGGGGGAGTTATAGTCCGGTAAAAATCCCGCATAACCCGGCGTCGCTCCCGAGGCGTCGACTACCTTTTGAAGGTTTCCCCTCGGAAAAAGGTACTAAAGAAATGTAAGGAAATGATGTGATGTGAAAGGAAAGTAAATGTGTACCTGTAAGGTACATCAGCAGCCAGGAAGATGTAGTTGACGGCGTACAGCGCGGTGGCGAAGGGCACCAGCGCCAACATCACGTAGTTGAGGAGGTGGAACCGCCGGAACTGGCCCAGCTCCCGCATCAACCCGTCCACGTCCAAACCTCCACCAGTTGTTTTACCAGACATTTTTTCAAGTTACACTTTGTCACATAGGTATTATTCACAACATTAATTTCCGATTTTTTTTAATATAAGACGTGTAATGCCTTTGACAGTTTCAATAAAGTAATTTATTAAAGTATTTTTTTTTTAATTTATGTATACTTATGTATATGAAAGTTAGAATGTTATCCGGCGCGCGCTGCGCTTGCGTCCGTCGCGCAGACTAGCCGGCGCGCGCGCAGCCCGGCGGACGACACGCGGCTCATTTTGTTTACCTTAGACCTCCCATCACAGACCGGAACTGATAATTAAACTAAGCTACCAAGTACCTTCCTAGTTGACTCCGGTATTTATTTTTTTAATTCCAAAAAATGTACCATGAACTACAATGTCCTTTCTATTTAATTTCAGTATTTCAGTGTTTCCATTTAATTAGAAATTATAAATATTTGCTAAAAGAATAAAATATAACGTACCTAACATAAGTTATAGTTCTAATCATATGTTTCTATGTCTGCATGCAAATCGCGCATGGGTAGAATTGGTTTCACGTATAGCTATGCATGGTGTATGGTAAATAACAAATACCTATTTAATAAATTCTCCTACTCTATGTGTAACGAAATGTGCGTAATTCACCGCTTCATGTTTACAGAGGAACGTTCAATTGTCCGTTTGTTTGTGACAGCAACATCCCATGCATACGAACACAAGTATGTATTTGCCAATACATCAACTTTAAACAAAGTTTGTCTCGCAAACAGCTACTGTACTTCATCAATTTATATTCTCAAGCTTAAAATTATATGTAACAAAAACATTTTAAAAGTGAATCTAAAAATTAATTGAAATCAATTATTGTTCTTGAAAACTCAGCTAAATAATATGATTTTATTATTTCTTGTATTATAACACAAAATAATAAAGCTTTTTATTTTTTAATTGTTTTTATTTTATTTCGTGTTATATCGGCCATTACACATTTCAAGTGTCTGCCTATAATGAGTCACGAGATAAAACCGTGTTACAGACGGACGGACAGCGGAGGGCTAGCACTAGGATCGTTTTACCCTTGGAGTACAGTATCCTCAAAACTAAAGGAAAGAGGAAAGGAAGAGTGGAGACGTGGCGGATGTTTGCTTTGCGTCTGCAGAATGACAATTAGCGAGCGACTCCCAAACATTGCATGACCTACGACACACCAATGAGGAATAAAGTTTAGAGCGAGCCTACTCAGATATGAACAGCAGGCATGCGTCACCATGTGCGATAGAACAAAATTTTATACTTATTTCAAGTTGAAATAAAGTGTGTTAGTTATTTTAGTTTTTTTAGTAACTATTGTAATTTAAACAAATGTTCTGCGCATGTTCATAAAGTACATTTTGTAACTAAGCAAGTTTTAAACAGAGCACATCTACCGATAATTCGTAGAAAGTTGATAGTAACATTGTAGCAGTCTATGCTCATTATTATTCTTTGAACTCTGCACATTCGCAAATATCGCAATTTTTTAATGTATTTATTGGATCGGACGCTTTGTTGTCTCTTTTCTCGTGATCGTCGGTCGCAGGTGTTTTTTTATAATTTAAATCTAACACAACATGCAATTATAACAACATCAGCAAACTATAAAAAACAATACATTTTGAAGGCTTGCTATTATTTTTAATATAAATTGTGGTTGGCGGCACCATCTCCCCACCTACTTCTGCCCTATAATAGCAATGTAGCGCTGCTGTGTTCTGGTTTGAATCATGTGGTTAGAGAGACATACTTATCCGAGGCGTTCCAACTTAGTCCTTAATAGTAACGCATATGTGGGCGAACTCAGGTAGGACTCTGATCTTATATGGGGTTGATTACAGAAGTTCATGGCCGGCAGTGGCCACTTACCATACGGTGGATTGCATGCTCGTTTGCTACTTCCATCATATAAATATGTTTTTATTATTAGTTTTATTATAATCGTTGTACCGCGAATGGACGGTCACTGAGACCTCATGTGATAAGAGTGAGTTATTACCATCGTCTCATCCTTCACCGACATAATATTCATACCAAGCCGTTTATTAATTACCTAAT
>DWPV01007335.1:0-10768 GCA_018251915.1 Urbanus proteus proteus
ACTCATTAGTCTTATTAGGCTAGATTGTAATTAATATAAATTACCTTTCGGTAGTTTATACAAACAAAAAAAAAAAAAATAATAATTTAGACGATCCATGTGGTGGAACGGTCAATGCATTGGTCTGGCGCGCAGTGGGTCCCGAGTTTGATTCCCGGCCAGCCAGATATCTGAATGATGAGTTTAGATTTCTATTCTAGGTCTGTGTGTTTTCGTCTGTGTCCATGGCACCCACGACAAGAGAAAATCCTAGTGCGGGGCTATAAGTGAAGAAAGCGTCAGCGTAACATTTGTTTCTCATGTGTTTGTATATGTTAAACTATTTTTAATATATTATGACAACTCTCTGACTCTATTATATTATAAATACGTTGTGTATTCTTAAACACATACTTTAATAGATAATATTACACTCAAGGCACTCGTGTTCATCTCACAAATATTTGTCATGCGTGGGAATCGAATCCAAACCCACATCCTCCTAGGTGGGATTTATAAATATTATAGATAGATTAACTATCTACCAGTTCGAGAGGTCAGTGACACTCAAAAAGGACACATGAGAAGCGCCTTTATTAGCCAACTGCATTAGAAGGAGGAGAGATAATGTTATTCTAATTCTAAATAATTCTAAATTCTAAAGAAAGCTCGCAAAACTGAATGTACATAGGTACATCCATAACACATTTTTACAAAAACAAGCATGCAGTCCATCTAATGGTAAGTGGCCACTGCCGCCCATGGACATCTAAACCTCAGATAAGATCAAGGTCCTACTTGAGGTTAGCAGCAGTGCTTAACACTGCTGTGATAAGGCAGAAATAGTTGTGGCGGTGGTGCCGCCTAAGTCGGACTACATAGAGTTCTTCAACCTTTAAAATGGTTTTTATTCTTTCATTTTCTTTCTTTTCTTTCTATCTTTGTTTCTTTCTTTTCATTGAAATGTTAACATTTTTTCTTTACGGGTATTGAATAACTAAAGAAGGAAAGCTCGTAGCGAATCTAGTCGCGTTTCATAAGAGCGAACTTAACTCATCCGTCGGATCTGATGACTGGGATACCGCTAAGTTAGCAAGAAACCCACTCTATATTTAAATCCCCGGCTCGTTGTGCACTGAATTTAGAGCTTTAACTAAATTAGATCGGAGACCGTGTTACATTCCCCCGTTTTCTTATGAGATAGTATCGTAACGGCGCAAGTTGGAAGAGACGAAAAAAAGAAAAAAGAAGATTGAATGACGGTGAAATAAGACATTGTCTTAACATAATAATAGTGTGGGAGGTCTCTTTAATTGTGGCGGTATCGAAGTCAGACATTTTTAACTTGACGTCTTGAAAAGGAGGTTTTGCCTATTTATTTATGTTTGTACTAGCTGATCCGGTTTTACCCGCGTAAAAGAAGTAAAAAGGCGTACTCATTTAAATGTAAGTAATATCCCGCGATGGCGTCTGCATGCACGTGTAGCGCGCACTAATGCTTTTTTTTAATTAAAGTAGCCTCTGTTACGCCTTAGACCTTCCGCTATCTTCCAGTGAAAGTCCCGTCAAAACTGGTCTAGCCTTTTAATTACTTACCTCAGGCAAACAGATAGTCAGACGGACAAACAGACAAAAACTTTTTAATTGCATTTTCGTTATAGCTATGGTGTAAACTTTCTTTAAGTAATCTTTTAATTTATTATTTATCTTTTTAAATTCTTTTTTTAAGTAAAAAGTTGTTATTGTGAAATCACTTCAATCACTCATCCACTTCAGACACTTCAATTTTATTTATTTGTATAGATATTTTATGTACTCTATAGTCCTCAAGATTAACAGTACTTTAATCAGTTCTAGTAATTAAGCTGTGGTCTTATTTGGGCTTTGTAGCTATTTGACTATGAAATTAATTCGCTTATGACTTGTGCTCAATCTTGAGAGTAATTCGCGCTGTCATGATGAATATTCATATTGTAGCGCCTTGTTGCGTTTGGTACATTTGTAGTTATTAATTTTAGCTCCTTCATATTATTATGTTATTTTTCAGTCAATTATATAAAATTGGGCATACTCGGGTATGAATCGATTTGTTTTTGGTTTTTATTCTTTTGATATCGTTTAACATTAAACGCTTTCGCTTATGAATTGATCGTTATCTTGATCGGAGTTCGTACGCTCGTGGAGTCGTGATGATGAATATTCATACTTATCGCCTTATTGTGTTTGTTTGGTCTGATATTTCCTTCATCTTTAACATTTATTTAGCTTTTTTGATACACAATCATTTATGTAAACCAGATTCTTAAAAAAACTAGTACCTAGTTTGTGCATCCTTAAACAGAAGGTTAACTTCAGAAATGTTTCATATTTCAAAAGCGCTCCTTTTAGTGTGTTAAAGTTTGTCGCAAATAGCAACTCATATTCAACTTATCTCTGAGTCGGTGACATCTCCGAATGCGTAAACCAACTTTGAGCCAGTTTGAAATTCATATCACGTTCATGAGTGTAATTGAGTTGCTATTCAATTGAAGAGTAAACGGCGCACATGAATCACTGTTAAATCAGTTAATTTCATGAAGTCATAGTATTCATTTACTGAATGTTTAAGTAATAAAGCATATGAATACTACTATTAGTTGCAAATTGAACAGATCTTTAGGTAATCGAAATTTGAACTCACGTTCAAACACATGGACCACAGCTTTATTTCATTTGTATTAGACTAGCTGATCCCCGCGGATTCACCCGCGTTAAATAAGTTAAAATTAATACTTATCCAAATATAGGTGACATTTCGAGCTCCCGCGAGGTGGCCCACATGGGCGTGGCGCGCGCACTAATGCTTTTTTCCAAAATTAAAGTAGCCTATGTTACGCCTTAGACCTTCAGCTATCTGCCAGTGAAAGTCCCGTTAAAATCGATCCAGCCGTTTAGAAGATTAGCTCCGCCAAACAGACAGACAGACATTTTTTTAATTGAATTTTCGTTATAGATATCGTGTATACTTTTACATGCATTGAAAAAAAAAATCGTATTATGAAATCACAAACAGACACTTCAATTTTATTTATTTATATAGATAACCCTCATCTTAGAAGTTCGCTACCGCTTATAACATGTCCTACACCTTGATAGGGTTCTCCTACGCTCGAAGCGGATCGTGATGATGAATATTCATTGCGTATCGTCTTATTGCCTCTGTTTGGTCAGATAGTTAGTCGCTATTAATTTCACTGTTTTCAGGCATCCCTATTGTTTGTCGACTTGTTAGTTGTCTGTTGTCTGTCGAGGTCTCGGTTTCGGGTTTGTCTGTAAGATCATTAGTTGTATTGTGGTTTGGTTTCGAGGTAATTTCTTGTATTGTGATTTGTATTACAACTGAACTTGTTAATCTTCAGCCCGATTTTGAATGTTCGGAGAAATGTAGAACAGGAATTGTACTAATCTAGTTATTAAATAGACTCGCGGTTACTTGTTTTTCATTTACTTTCGGACTTTAAATATAAACTATTTAATCTTTAGTTCATAGTTATTTAGAGTTTATTTACCTCCGAGTACATTTTTTTAATTTTCTGTAAGGCAAGAACCCGAGAAATTACCTGCTAATTGGTAGTTTTCAAGGGATATTCTATTTTTTGCAGAACTGTCATTCATATAACCTTAAAATATTATCAATAATTGTAAAGACGTATATTATACTATATCTCTATTAATAAATGGAATATTATCTTATTTTAAATTAGGCTACAGAATTTTTAAACTAACCTACCACAAGTTTATTGCAGATTTTCGAGTTTGCATCATAGAAAAGAATTTGTCTCCCAGAAATATGTAGTAAAGTTCCATTATTTTCGATAAGATGTTCGCGACAGTTTCGCTATTGGAGTGAGGACAGCTCCATTATTTTCCATACGTCGCGTGCAGTGGCGAGACAGTGGACGCTCAATTCCGCTGGAGTTTTGTTCTAGTCCCGACGTAATCCCCACGAAGCGAGGATAAGTCTCAGATGATGTTGAGCAGGAAAATGAAAGATTAAAAGTCAAATAGCGTGGGAAATGTTATTTGTTTATTAAACCGGTTTTGCTCAGAAATTTTGAGTTGTATTTATGAAAAACGTAAATTTGCATCGCATAAAATAAGCGATAAATGTTAAAAAAACAATGTTTACAAGTTCGGAACGTATCAAATAGGTATACGAGTATGTAAAATGTAAATTGTTAAATATACTGGTACGCTCATAATGAACTGTACAAATATAAAGTTTAATGCTTAAGTGGCATTTATAGTTAGTTTAAATTTTTTCTACATACGAGTATTTGAATGGAATGGAAATGGAATGAAATGAAAAATTGTCGACAGCGTAAACTAATGCAGTAAATTATGTATTGTCGTGTGTTGTTGCAATATTTCTGTTGATAAGCCTTTTTTCTTATTATTAGTTACCACTGTTTGCGACCCGTAGAGAGAAAACGACATGAGAAATGTATACTAACAATAAATATGTTTGTCCACAGAGCAATGGCAACAATTACATGGCGGGCGAGCCGCGGCGCAAGCGGGAGCCGCCTGCGCGCCCCAACCACATACTTCTCTACACCATCATCAACCCAGCGTATCCCATCACTGTGGTGAGTTGTTGCACAGTTTCTAGACGTAATGTGCTGAGTATCTTCACTAGCATTAATTACATGGCGGGCGTGCTGCTAGCCCCAACTACATACTGTACACATTATCTTCAACCCAGCGTATCCCATCACTGTGGTGAGTTGTTGCACAGTTTCTAGACGTAATGTGATGAGTACCTCCACTAGCATCAATTACATGGCGGGCGAGCTGCTTGCCCCAACCACATACTGCTCTACACCATCATCAACCCAGCGTATCCCATCACTGTGGTGAGTTGTTGCACAGTTTGTAGACGTTTTGTGCTGACTACTGCACTGATAATAATTACATGGCGGGCGAGTACTTTGTATACTTTGTATGTACGTGTATGTACTCTATGCACTTAGTTCTCGACGTTATATCTGATAAAATTACAATGCATTACATACAATAACATTTTATAATGAACATAAAGTTATCAAAAATTACGGTGTTCATTTTACTGTTTTATCATTGTGTTTATTTTACTGATTATCATCAATATCATTGTTATTTATTTCTTGTTTATTTTATTCGCGAATTAGAAAGATATAGAAATCGCAACGATGCTTGTTATTTTTAACATTCTTAGAAAAACCTATAAAGGTTATTGAACGTTTATTGAAGAAAATACCTTACACGAAAACGAAGTTGAACGAAACGAACGCAGATGATAAGTTGCGATGTCGTTTGCATTACGCAATTACGTAACTAGTGATATAATCTTAAAAACAAATAACCTGACTGCTTAAAACTCTTCTATTTCAGTTTTCAGACACCATGTTATAAAATTATATAGCCTATGTCACTATGAAGGTTGAGACTAATCCAACGACACCTCATATGTTAAAATCCGTCAAGCCGTTTAAGCTGTAGGGCGTGCCAAAGAAATAGACATACATATACTTGAAAAATATTACTCTCCTTCTGACGCAGTCGGGTAGAAACTTAAAAAATACGTTTGTTGAAGAAAATACTTTATACGAAGCAGGAAATACGAAAAGTCGAAAACGTAGTTGAACGAAACGAACGCAGATGATAAGTTGCGATGTCGTTTGCATTACGCAATGACGCGTGGCGATTGCGCCTGGCGTGATCGGCAACAGGTTGATGCTATTTTCACGAGTTTCGATGGAAATTCAGAAGAAAACTTGACACTTACACTGAACATTCTCTCTGCAGTCAACAAACAAATCCAGAGCGTTGAAAAGAATTCGTCATTTAAAAGTTTGCCTGGTGAGGAATCGAACTGAGAACCATTTGAGTGTCCATATGGTGATATATTATTGTATTTAATCATCACATACCACTGGAAGTTATAAAAAACTAATTCAAAGAGAAAATATCGTAGAATACTGGAGTTATTGCACGATGTTTTCTATCACCGTAATTGGAAGTGATAATCAAGTCAATACGAGTAGTAAGCTTTATTTTTGAAATATTATGACGGGATTTCTATAACATTTAATTAATTGTATTTTAGCTCGGTTATGCATCATTCCAATATTTTGTAAAAACAAACTTTACATGAACGTGTGAAGCGCGAACGAACTAACTACGCAAGTCTATTAAATAGTTGTGTGAATTTTCACAAAGTATAAAGTCGATGTAACTAGTGTGCCCCAACTTTTATTGCACAGTCACTCCAGTTTCATGGCGCGTGAAATTTGCGAAATAAGCTCGCGCAAGTTTGCGAATGCGAACTTAAAATTGTGTACCGACTTACATTCACCCTGTATGTTTAAAGCATCGTGCACACGGAGTTGGTGCTGTGGAGATTATTTTGCTGGAAACTCCTGTGCGATGGCTAGGTTCTAAGCTATTCCTGTTATATAACATTAAAGTGTTAAAACGGATAGTGGAGAGGGAGACGTATTTATCCAAGGCTTTCTAACTTAGTCCTCAGAGCAGCAACGCATCTGTGACGCTATTCTTTGAACCTGGAGCTAATTAAATTATTAATATCCAGTGGTGTCCTAATAACTTATTAATTTCGTTAGCTCTGTAACCATATGACTACTTAGTTAGGGTTCATACATCTGATATAAAAACTGTACTTATATTAAAGTTCAGGTTCATTCAAACCTAATCGGATTACCCAACATAAAATATTCTTTTAATGTAGCATTTAGTCTAAGTGATCTTACGAAATATTTTTATCTAGGTATACATTTAGATGTAGATATACATTCATAAGCCTGTATATGCGTTCAACCCTTTACGCGCTATACTGTTTTTAGAGGTTATAAATTTTACGAGAATATTTAATTCAAATATAAACATCTGTATATGTGCTCAACCCCTAATACGCTGTACTAAAGTTGTTCATACGACATTTGTAACGCGATCGTGCGGAAGTTTATCGGGCGCGCTTACAAATGTTGTATCAGATAGTTGTTGAGTGTGATAGTTGAGTTGATTTTGGGTTCCGTACACAAAGGGTGAAAACCGAACCCTAATACGAAACCTTTGCTGTTTGTCCGTTTGTCAAGGGACTCTATCTGTTGAACCGTAACTGCTACAAAGCGTGTATATCTATGATCGATATTAATTTAAAAAATAAAAAAGTTAAATAGGTCGAAATGATAATAAAATTTGGGAACCCCATATAATACACCAATATTTGTCGGTTTATCTTTTGAACCGTAATAGTATATTAATAATACCGTAATATTTGTTTTTTGAACAATAAATAAACAAACGTTTAAAACTTAATATGTCCAATAACAGTTACCAGTATCTAGAGTATCGATATGATATTTGAATGAAAACGAAACGGTTTTGGTTACGTTATGGAATATCGGAACCGTACCTACTTTCGCAAACTTTTATTAGTAAATGACGAATTGGATAGTGAAGTGTGAGTTTATTTGTGCCGCTTGATTTTTGTTTTGTACTTTATTTTGTGTACTTATATTTTAAGTCCATGTGTATTATCAAGTTAACGGTATCTAGAATATCGATATGATATGATATTTGATTGAAAACGGTTTTAGCTTCGTCATATCGAAAATGTATCAACTTTGACGAACTTTTATTAATAAATGGCGTATCGGATAGTGAAGTGTGAGTCGCTTTTTGTTGAGTTCTGTCACTGTAAACGTTATTGTTTATATCATTTCAATCAGGAGTCCATATGTAATCTGTGAATTGTATCTAAAGCATCGATATGGTATGTTATTAAAAAAACTGTTTTAGTTACGTTATCGAATATCGAAACCGTGCCTACTTTGGCAAACTTTTATTAATAAATGAGATATCGGATAGTGAAGTGTGAGTTTTGATTGTGTCGCTTTTTGTTCAGTTCTGTTAGCGTTGTAGTTTATTTCATTCAGATTCAGAACTTCGTGTGTATTATCGTTTGCAAAATGGGTTGTGACATTAACAAACTTTTGCCGATAAATGTGTATCGTGTGAATGGTTGATGCTAGTTTGATTGTGTGGCGTGATTTTTGTTGAGTTTTTGATTGTATCAGATTGTTGAATTTTTCTTTACCTATAAAATGTTTTTTACAGCTACTAGTATATCGGCATTTGTATTAGTAATGTGTACTTTAATAAGTGTTTTTTCACTCTTAGACTCGTGCTGTGTGGACCACAGCTGCTGGTTTTCTGTAATTTCATTGCTGGGATACTTCTTATCGTATTTTTTACTTTTTTGATTTTGTGCAATCGATTTAGGAAGTAACCCTTGGGAATCACTATATGTATATATTATACTTGTCGCTTTTTCTTATATAAAACGTTACGCATATTTAACAATTGAAGATTCGTACAAGGTCGAAGTTGCGAGTACAACGTCTTAACTCAAGTCTTTCTGAATTCAATCTCCTTTAAAAATATTTATTCTCACTAAAGTTTCCAGTAACTATCCACGTTAATGGATTCACTCGGATTCAGTTATTGTATCTCATACTCTCGCAAACATTTAATAACTTTATCAGACTTTCCCGTACAACTGTTTGTATTGGAGCGTATGTGATTGTGCGCTTTTTCTGTTGAGTTGATAATAGTGTTGAGAAGTTGTTTGATGTCGTATGGTCGGATACAGTGTGATGCTGGATGCTTTGAACTTTTCTTTTAAAACTTTTGAGTGTGTTATGTGATATTCTTTGTTATGTGTTTAAAAATAAATATGGAGATCTATTATTCTATGTTCAATGTCTATATGGTTAGCGTTGCATCGTCTTAACAGCCTTTGTACATTATTATTCTGTAAATATACTTCCATTCTATTAACATCTAAAAGACTGATATGAAGACTAAATTAGTAACAAAAAGCCAATTCAAAATTAAACTTCCTAAATTAATGTTGACCGAATTCCGTCGACGGGTATAGCAATGTAACTGATGTCGTGACAAAATTGTCACCATCACGCCACGAGATATCGCGTACGCATTCATGGTCGCCAGTGACTTCTTACAGCCAAGTGGACTGCAAGCTCGTTTCTGACTTCAATTAAAAAAAAATCAAGAGTCGAAGTCAAAATCCGCAATTATTCACAAGTGCAAAGTGAAGAATCTCCGAGCGATGCGCTTCGTTCTCGGGAAGAAGTGAATGCTTGATCTCAAGAACGTTCAATTGTCACTTCAAGTTGGAGCCGCTTGTTCATTGAGGATTCTGATTGTTATTTTTATTGCCGTCTTTCCTGTTTCTCTGAGAATTCCTGCTGAAATTGAGTTATTATCTTATGTTTTGCTAACGACTTTGCCTGTATGCAGATGTTCTTGAAATAATAGCGCTTGAAACAGTAATGCTGTAAAAATGTTACTTGCTTGGTTTTTCCCTGTTTTCTTAGGGTCTACATCGTTTTATAGGGATGTTACGTTATGTACTTATAAGTGTTTTCATAGGTTTAAGAAAAGCTATATGTATGCCAAAATTTGTAGACATTATTAGTCCCTTGAGTCCCTTAAAGGAAAATCTATATTCATAAATTGACTAGCGTGGTGGTCTATGGTCTGACTTTTTTCACTCTGAAAGAAAAATCGTGACCAGCAATGGGACAGAAATGGTGAAATATATTATGTTTGACGAACCGCGTGGCGGAACGGTTACCATACCGGACTGACGCGCAAAGGGTCCCGGGTTCGATTCCCGGCCAGACAGACATTTGAATGATGATTTTAGATTTCTGTTCTGGGTCTGGGTAGGTATTTGTGTATCGTGTATGTGTCCATGGCACTCACGATACAAGAAAAAATCCTACTACGAGTGTAGAAAGCGTTCTAATGTTAAATGAAGTAGTATGTACACTACTTTTTACACTATTTTTTATTTTAAAACGTATAACGACCCTTAATCAACAGTAGGACAGAATTGGGTTGAAGCCCCTTGTTTTAACGTTTATATTGTTTATTCCATACGTTTCCGTGTCACACCCGGTTAAGCCTCATTTACAAAGTGCTAACGTAAAGCTAATAAACGTTAAGCCGTACCTAAACCCGATACATCATAAGCCGCGAGCGAACATCGGTTTGCACGCGCCCGGCTCGCGCTTGACTGATTCTAACGATTTGTCATCCGCTGAGTTCGCGACGGCTCGAAGTTTCACTTGTGACCACGGGTTTAATGAAAGTGGGATATTGCAGGACAATTATGTTTTTCTTAATTGGGAAGGTTGTTGATGTTCAAAGAGATATTTTATGAAATTTCGTTTGTATAAAAATTATAAATTCTATTTTTATAAAATCTTCATTTTGATTGAATAAACTTTTAAATATAAAGATATCTTGTAAAGTTATTAAAATGTCAATGGTAAATAAATACCAGTAAGTTGGTTTGATGGAATATGTTTTTTTGTCAGAAATTGGTAGAAGTGTCCAATAAACGAAAAAAATAACATTTAAATTTCAAAAGTATTTAATGCACTGACGATCCGATTGCCTTAGCGGCCATTCTATGTGCCACTTTTAGATTGTTTATTTTTTTTAGGTAAAGGAGATTTGGAAAATTTAACTAAAAAATACATGAGGACTAGTTTGGAACGCATCGGATAAGTATGTCTCCCTAACCACATCCTTCAAACCAGACCACAGCAGCGCTACACTGCTATTATAAGGCAGAAATAGGTGTGGCGGTGGTGCCGCCGGAGTCGAACTACATAGACTTTTACCTTTACAAAAATCCGATGTTAATATATAA
>DWPV01007336.1:0-10767 GCA_018251915.1 Urbanus proteus proteus
AAATGATTTACGAGGTCGATATTGATTAAAAGTAAAATTGCATAATTTGTTTATCAAAAAACTTATTATCTAGCCGGGAATTTATCGAGTTAATTTTAACAAATAAGTCACATCCTGAAACTTATTATGAATTTTTGGAATTTACTTACTGACATCATGTTTTTTTGGAATTTACTTACTGATGAAATATGAATAATATATTTTGACTTACCGACATAATAATAATAAAACAAAAATACCGATTATTTGAAATTAAAAGTCACGAGTACAGTTTTTCTCACAAATAAGGACTCGAAAAAAGTTTTTTTTTTAATTGCTGAAATGACTCTAATATAAAAAGTTAAGGAAGTAGAAATTAGGATTAATTTTAATCACCAAATATTACTCCACTGAAGGTAGAGCCTTAAATATTATTAATGGTGTGATTTACCTTCTTACGGAAATGGAATTTTATGTAAAGGTGTGACAAACGTTTTAAAAATGATTGATTACTTTCATAAAGTTTGGGAACCTGAGACTTCACTGAATAATCCTAATATGAAGAAATGATATTAAAGGTTGTAGAAACCTTTGTGGATTGACTTGGTAGGCACCACTATCACATCTATTTTCGTATTTATAATAATAACAGTGCATGGGCATAAAAGAAAGAGACAACATGAGGTGGCATTTGGGTGAATTGAGGCGACTACCAGTACGATTAGCATAGCATACTTAACATCAGTGCTTGCCCGTCATTGAGACACATGTATTTTTTTGGTTACAGCGTTTTCCATACTAATAGGTTCCTCTACTTCTTCCTCTTTTCCGTGGTTATACGCTATACCTAAAGCAAATTAGTTTGAGTAGTTTTTACTTCAGCTAAAAAGCACTATTATTTTGTGCAAATTTAAATTATAGTTCCCAAATTTTTGGTTACGCCAAAAAATTCGCCAATTTTCGTTATAACAAGAATCCTATTACAAAATCTCATAAATCCATAACATTTATCAAACTTGGGAACTTTTCTTTTATTCTTCTTTAACTGAAACATAAATGAAATTGGCGTAAGGGACCAAAAGTTAATAAGTCAATGAATTCAGGTGTCCCCAGAGAAATTATTGCCGAAATAAAAGTAATGGTAAAGGGTTATATTTCTCTTGAGTCTCATCGTCTGGAAGTACTTTTATTACTATCAGACGATATTTTTTTGTTCTATGTTAAGCACTTACTCATTTTTTTGTTCTGTGGTAATAATGAATACTACTACGTCTATAACTTTTTCAAACAATAAATCATTATTAGCGTAGTGACGTCACTCAAAATCCAATTGGGAGGATGTCCTAAGATGGCAGATCAAATATATCTATGCACCATTGATATGGGTATCAAAAGAAACAGATTTATGTGAAAAATACGAAAAACAAAAATCCTTTAAAAAACAATAATAACTATCTTTTAATTTTTACGCTTAAAAGAGCTATAGGCACATATAAATTATATTAATAAATGGTGATTGTGTTAAATCATATTATCATTTGTAACAAATAATTTTATTATTGATTGATTCATTCATTTATTATTTAAATCAATCAAACATTACTTCATTTTATTCACAATAAAAAGCTGGGCGGTCCCAGTCGCAAAACGTCTTTCGCAAAATATTTCTTACACGCAAAGGTCAATGAAGTGCATGGGGATACTTCCCATAAATCTATATCAGCAAACTCGATGATTGCCACAACAGGGCTTTAGAGCAAGGTCGAGATTTACATGCTAATGAATATAGGAAGCGTAGTATCGTATGATATTCATAGACCTCAAGGGTCGAATCTGAGACATGTTTGATTTTTTCAAGAAACGTGTATGTCGCTAGCACCTAATTTATGTCTCACTGCCTATGGCTCTGATACTCTATCTAATATTGGGCATATTAGAGTATGAGATCTATAGGCAGGCCTATCAGTGTGTGTGTGCAACAAGTAATAAAAGAGGGAAGATGACAAACCTTTACTTCATCATCATCAACCCATTAATGTCCCACTGCTAGGCACGGGTCTCCTCTCAGTGAGAGGGATTTTATGCCTTAGTCCACCGCGCTGACCAAGTGCGAATTGGTAGACTTCACACACCTTTGCTAACTTTTTCTTAAGAACTCTCTGATGTGCTGGTTTCCTCACGATGTTTTCCTTCACCGTAAAGCAAGTGATAATTAATTTCCAATACGCACATAAATCAGAGGTACGTACCCGAGATTTGAACCTCGGACTTCTCAGTCTTGGTAGACAATATTGGTATAGACCTATATTGTCTACCAAGACCACGTACGTAGAGTAGTACGTATTTTTAGCGCATTTCAGGATTTTATTATTTTTTAGATTAAACAATATAGCACATTATATTTATATAATATTTATTCTGTAGCTATTAAATAAATATCTTTGACTATTGAGCGACTATTGAGCTCAATGCAACCTGTATTTAACTAGACTATAAGTAATCATTCTTCTATAAGAAATTAAAACTAAGGTTCACTACTAACCCTAAGTAGTAAACACTTAGTTCATAAAATGGGGTCATAATATTTATTTTACTTTTTGAAAAATATTCATATTAGGTAGGTAATTGAAGTACTTAGGCCTTGTCCACGAAACAAAGATAGTTAAGTGTATATTTAAAACCCAAGCACAATTATTTAAATATTAGGAATGACAAAGTGGCACCTAGTTTTACATAAAACATTCTCTTGGCATAAGTTTTGCTTCACGTTAAGTTTAAAGGTACTTAACATGGACGAAGTAACTAAATAGACTCCACAAGAGAAAATTTGTTGTAAAATCTGCCTTTTTTAATATGCCATTGGTGTTTTTGTATAGTATAAAAGGAACAAACAAACCTGCAGTCTACTTTTTGGAAATTGGTCACTGTCGCCCATGGACATCTGTAACGAACTGTATAGAATAGAAGTTACAAAGGTGGTAGAACCCTATGTAGTTCGTCTTCGGCGGCACCACCGCCACACCTGGCAGTGCTTAACACTGCCTTATAACAGCAGTGTTAAGCACTTCTGTGTTCTGGTCTGAAGGGTGTCATAAGGGAGACATACTTGTCTGAAGCGTTCCAGCTCAGACCTCAGCGGTAGCAACGCATCTGTGGTCAACTTCAGGTAGGATCTTGATCTTATCTGAGATTAATTACCGATGTCCATGGGCGGCAGTGGCGACTTATTTTAGGCCTTAGTCCACCGCGCTGGTCAAGTGCGGATTGGTAGACTTCACACACCCTTGAGATTTTTTTTTAAGAACTCTCAGATGTGCAGGTTTCTTAATGATGTTTTCCTTCTCCGTAAAGCAAGTGATAATTAATTTCTATTACGCACATAAATCAGAGGTGCGTGCCCGGAATTTGAACCTAGGACCCCTCAATTGAGAAACCAAGTTTCAACCATTAGGCTATCACTGCTACATGACCTTATTATATATACTTATATATATTTTCATTAGTAGGTATATGACCTAAATCACAAAAAAGACAATAAAGTTTTTTTTTTAATTCTCCTCTTATACCATTTTACTTAATACCACCTCTACTTAGCCACCTCTAATAATTCTATTCTAGGTAAGTTTTGTTTCGACAAGACATAATTTCCATGTCAAATTAGGTTTTTGCAATTCTACGTAAAGTTTATACAGAAAATGTTCAAAACGTAAATGGAAGTACCATTACTGACGAAACGTGCTACTGTTACGTAATATTACGTCTTTGATTTCAAACCAGAAAGTTCTAGTGTTAAGTAATATATTTACGGCGCTATAATTTCTAAGCCTAACAACTAAAATATGGTTTCCTTGATATATACAATTAAATAAAATTGGTGTCTGTTTGTAATTTCAATGTAACAATTTTTTACTCAATGCATATGAAAGTATACACGATACCTATAACAAAATTGCATTATTTTTTGTTGGTCTGTCTATCTGTTTGGCTGAGGTAATATTATAGACGGCTAGGTTGATTTTGATAGGATTTTCACTGAAAGAAAGCTGAAGGTCTAAGGCTATAGGCTACTTTAATTTTTGAAAAAATGCATTACTGCGCGCTCCAAGTACATGCGCGCGTTGTCGCGGGACAGCCGGATATCTCTTATGTTAAAATAGTAATAGTTAAGGTAATAGTTATGTTTCTTACTTCAATTGTGTTTATAAAAATAGTGCTATAATTAATTTGTACAGATTTTCGTCTTTTATGTATGCGTAATATTACGTTAATGGAACGAAACAGGTACCTATGCTTCAATATTTTGTACGAAAACTTTAATCTATTTTGGTTCAAGCTGAAATATAGTCTATGCCGTATTGTTTGTTGTTTTCATTATTGTGAAAGTTTATTCAGCAAATTTAATACCCTAAAGGTAAGGAAGTTTGGCGGATTTCCACAAAACGTGCGTAATATTACGTCTTTAATTTACAACTGAAAGTTTTAGTGCTTTGGGATACCTTTACAACTACTATTTCGGTAGTTACGGTTGTGGTGAATTAGTGAATTAATTACACAATAGAATATATAATGTATTGTTGTTTTATCATTGACTAGTATTTACCCGCAGATTCGCTCGCTCTTACTTTTTAAACGCGGGTGAACCCGCGGGGATCAGCTAGTACTTAATGAACTTTTTTTACTACATAGCAGTAGCAAACGAGCACGCAGTCCACTGTCGCCCATGGACATTTGTAATTAACCCCAAATAAGAAGCGTCTTACCTGACGTTGACCATAAATGCGTTGCAACCCCTTTAAGCTAAGTTGTAACGCCTTGAATACGTATGACTCCCTTACCACACCCTTCAAGCCAGAACACAACAGCGCTTAACACTACCGTTATAAGGTAGAAATTACTTAATTATAAGGTAGAAATTAAAAAGGTGTCCCAACTGTCTTTGGGGCACCTTTTAAGTAAATATTATATGTATTGTTATGTTTGAATTCTGTTTTTCCAACCCAGAAAATCGAATGACTTTTACTTACAACCATCTTCTTCCCCCAGGTAAATGGGAGCTGGGTTGGATCCTCTGCGACATCTGGATTAGCCTGGACATCCTCCTCTGCACCGCGTCTATCCTCTCCCTCTGCGCTATCAGCGTGGACCGGTACCTGGCTGTCACCAGGCCGCTGACGTACTCCAGGAGACGAAGGTCGAAGAAGTTGGCGTTGACGATGATTCTTTTCGTGTGGATCGCCGCTGGAGCTATCACTTGCCCACCTATGTTTGGATGGTAAGTTTCATTTATGTAAAAAGAAGCATTTTTTAAGATTTAATATTATGGCATCTACAAACTTTTAAAAGTGTCTTATAACAGCGATGGAGTATGCTGTGTTCTGTTTGAAGGGCAGATAAAGGCAGAAATATCATTTGCTTTATTTCTGCCTAGGCGTACTAAGGCATTTCTACTTAAGGGTAACTATGCAGACCTCAAGTAGAATAATTTTAGGGGTTGATTATACTTGTATATGGGCAATAGTATTGTACCTTGTGGTGTCGGTCTTGAAGAGTACCGCCCTCTCATCCAGGATGTCTTCAATGGCCATAAGGGACAAAATCTAGATGAACATGCGCTGCTAGATTTGACGGGGAAAAAAATTACCAGTTGCTTTCGCTAAAATTGGCCGTCGTTGTTAGACTTTATTTTATCAATTCATTATATTTTTTTAATATTTATTTTTAATATGACAGTATTTTTGACCACCGGGGTGCGTGGCCGCCATGATCGACGGCCGTGGACCGTATCCTATGTCTAGCAATTGACTTCAAAAGGCCTGATGACCTTGTTTATATTTCGATCACATGAAAAAATACCAACAAATAATTTCGTCCGTTTTAGACCCATTAAAATGCAAATTCGCCCTTTCCAAAGTTCTAGTCAAATTATGCCCTATGTTATGACTGTTACCCGATGTTTTAGCAAAGTCGACTATTTATAGATAACTGATTTTGAAGTTCAGGTTTTGTAACAAAGTTATATTGAAGTTATTTGATTCAGTTAACATCATTTAAGTTAGTTATTTAGTTTACAGTTATACGAGTGAACTATTGGCAAACAACATATATTAGACTGAAAATAATTTTACTAAAACATTGCGTTAACTATTATTGTAACATAATACCTGTTATTGTTTGTTTTAAGAAATATTTAATTGAGTTTTGAATGTAAATATTCAATTCAAAATAAATGTTTTGGTTAACTTTCATTAATCAATTCATGAGCGATGTCCGAAGTTCGAATCTCTGGTACGCATGTTTATTTGTAATCAACCATAAATAATAACAGAGTCTTACTTGACATTTGTCACAAATGCGTTGCTACCCCTAAGGACTAAGTTGGGATGCCACGAATAAGTACGAGTATAATAAGTATTCCCTTACCACACCCTTCTAGACAGAACACAGCAGTGCTTAACACTGCTGGTATTCGGTAGAAATCCTAACGCAGTCAGGCTACAACATAATATGTAGAACTTTTATGATGAAATATGAATAATGAAAGTTCTAAGCGCTTAAAAGCTCAATTAAGCTTATTTTCCGCTCGAAACTTAATCGCTTAAACCATTGTTATACTCAATCTAGTTTACAAAACCACTTATTTAAATCCAAAAGTTATAGAAACCTGAATAGAAAATTCCACTGAAGTGCAATAGTGCTTGAACATTATTTTTTATTTCTACTAGCTTTTGCCCGCGGCTCCGCGCGCTTCTCTACTATATAATGGACAGAGCACACGCTAATGCATTTTTAGAGAATTAAGTTACGCCTTAGACCTTCAGATATCTTCCAATGAAAGTCCCATCAAAATCGGTCCAGCCGTTAAAACAAACAGACAGACATTTTTTTTTTTAAATTGCATTTTCGTTATAGGTATTATGTATACTTTCATATGCATTGAATAAAAATTGTAACTTTGAAATCCTAAACCGACACTTATCACAAACAGACACTTCCATTTTATTTATTTGTATACATTTGTATAGATAACAGGAAAAATACAAAGAAGAAATTCCTGTTTTATGTGCCAGGCTTCAGATTCAAGCATCCTAGATTACAGGGTTAAGGGCTCTTATTTCAGTTAGGGCGTAAATCATAAGGGAGCGTGTTACGCAATTTGTCAAAATCACGAACGATTTTTTTCGAAAAAAGATTACGATTCGTGAGGAATAAAATTGTATTATGATTTGTAACAATAACAATGTATTATACATAGAAAATATCAAACTGTCGTAAGGGATGTGATTAAATAAATTATCAAAGAAATAATCATAGATGTTAAATTGTATGAAAACACCAATTTTTATCATTACATGTTACAATATTTTTAGCGACACTCCAAAATAAGATTTAGAAAATGTCTACATATAAATCAGACGTATACTTTAATATTATTTAACTATAAAAATTACCTCCAATTCTAAAAAAAATATTTGGAGTTCATGTTTTTACAGAATAATCTATTCCCAAATAGTTTTTACAATAGAGAATCCTCACTGGAAAATTAAATGTAAATACATTATACGCGACTTTTGTATTTATTATATATATTAGAGCAAATATGTCTTTAACAAAAGAAGAAAATACGATAATGTTTATCTTGAAAGACTCCAAATTATTTATTCCCGAACTCACGCAAAGAGGTTTTCGTAAAATTTATATTTATACTTTAAATTGAACTTTTGAATTATCCAAAGATATAAATACTACAATGTTGAGTCTGTATTTTGGATTAAAAAGTAAATCACAATTGTTGATCTAAAAAAAGCAGTTATTTACCTAAATAGCTGCATTCAATAATCAAAAAAGTTTTTCATTTAGAAAAACGATAGAATAACTTTTTTTGTATTTTTTGCTGTTACGTCAGTCGTTTGAGGTTCATTGATGGGCATAGGCCTCTTAATGTTCTGGTTTGGACCAGAACACACCTGGTAAGGGAGATATACTTATCCGAGGCGTTTCAATATAGTCCTCAGGGAAAGCAACTTATCTGCGGTCAACCTTAGGTAGACCTTTGATATTATCTGGGGTTGATTACAGATGTCCACGGGTGACAGTGTCCACTTACCATCAGGTGGACTGCATGCTCGTTTGCTACTTCAAAACTATTAAAAATATTCAAAACATTTTACCCAAAATCTTCTTCACCAGGTATGAACCAGATCACAACCAAGGTGGTATCTGCCGTTACAACCAGAACCCTGGTTATGTGGTCTTCTCTGCGATGGGGTCTTTCTTCCTGCCGATGATCGTGATGGTCTACGTTTACGCGAGAATATCTTGCGTCGTGGCGAGACGACATCAGCAACTAGCCAGTAGTGCTACTAAGTGTGGGAAGGTATGTTCTTCCACCAGGTCTTCTCCGTAAATTAATATCTTATTATGCAGCGACAGTACAGTGTGACATATTCTTATTTTTATCCAACTATGCCCTCAAGGGTAGCAACACATTTATGGTCAACTTTAATATAGACTCTGATCTTATCCGGACTTAATTACAGATGTTCATTGATGCTCCAGCTACTAGCTATTGGATGTCCAAGCCTAGTTTTAACCTCACCACTTACTTTAGAGTTTAGTAAAACACAGTCCATGCGGCAAAACGATTTTTACACGCTTAAAAAAATTAAGCATATTCTTAAATTGAGTCATTGTTCCAGAGAGGAAAGCTATCTTGCATCAGGACTGAGTCAGACTCCGGCTCAGACAAGCTATCACTGAGGCAGAGCGCTTCAAAACAGCCATCCAAGAACTCAGGACCAAGCGAGAACTCGTCTCAAGAACACAAATGCCCTTGCTGCTTCAAATCAGAAAAGCCAAAGAAAGTAAAACATCGAAACAGCAACGAAAGAGAATCCAGGTTCTATGAAGTCACGTTTAAAGCCAACTTCAAGTACAAGGGCTCTGGAAGACATAGAACTCATTCAGTGAAAGAACATATGGAGAATAATAGGGTGTCGTCGTTAAGAAGAGAAACGAAAACTGCTCAAACACTAAGTCTTGTAGTTGGAGGTTTTGTGGCTTGTTGGTTGCCTTTCTTCCTATACTACCTCCTCACTCCTTTCATTCCGAGTAACTATGTCAACCCTGTTTTAATGTATATACTCACGTGGTTAGGATGGTTTAATTCTGCGATCAATCCATTCATCTACGCTTTCTATTCTCCAGAATTTAGGCTAGCTTTCTGGAGACTGACAATACGAAAGTGTCAGAAAACTAGGCATTAGCTCTATTTTAGTATTATGTAATAAACAATTCCACGAATTAAGAATTAAATGTTTAAAAGGTTTATATCATTTGTGCTACCATCATTTATAATTTTATTGTCATTCAAGTATTTATAATATTGTTTAAATTAAAGAAATGGTCGGTGAAAATGCTTACTATAATGTGATGTGGTATTTTTACTGCTTCTATCTCGTTCACTTTTAACTTCACCTTTAGAGCATTTTTATTGCACCTATTTATATGTTTTTATGATAGTCATAATGTTGCTATAATATTATTACCATTATTTACGTTTATTACATTTTCTGTGGTTATTTCTCCGTCCAAATCTTCCCTATGTTCATGTAACATTTTTACTTTGTGTTATTGTAGCTTTTATCTTTCTTGTTTTTTACTTTTTTATAATATTTATTTATTTATTAAGACTTACTAAATAAGTTCATAAAACTGTCTTTTATTAATAATACAACTATTTTTTTAACTGTATAAGAAATATTTTATAACAAACCCTGCATTTATTTTTTATTTTATAACAATCTGCAGTCTTTTATTTAATATTGACAAATAAGTAAATCAATGGTCATTGTGTAAAATTGGCTCCATTTAGGACTATTCGTAATAATGTTATTGAACCTGTGGTTTCACGAAAATTAGGATCAGACCTAACCGCGCCTAAGTGCTTGATAGCATTAATAAAACCTAACTAGATAATACCGAATAATAAATCGAAGAATCGCCATTTCGTTTTTGTGATTTTTATCTGAATAATTTTATGGTTTATTAGGATATCTATTTTTTTTCAAAATAAATTATGAAATTGATACCACGGTATTGTGAAGTTGCTTTAGAATTATTTTTTGCGAAAACAGATTTGATCATTTAAAAGATAGTAATAAAGTGACGCAATATCATAGAAAATAATAGTTGATTTCTATTATTTTCTATTTCAAGACAAATAGGTGTAACAGTGGGACCTCAGTAGTTGAACTACAAAGGGCTCAACAAATTATTAACTAAACTGTTAAATAATATCGATATTATATATAATTTATCATATTTATTGAATGAACAAGCACCACGCATGGCCGGTCGCCATGATTGCGGTTCAAATTACTTTTTTGCTTCGGATATGAGATTTTAAGCCGGGATCGAAATTCATATATTTATTGCTATAAAATTTTCTTGCGACTTTACCCGCACGTTTATACAGTAACAGTCATTAATTTATTGATAAAAGTCATGAACTTATTAGTTTGGATTAACATTGGAATAAAAGGTTATTTCATTTTTATTTTGTAACTGTTAAAAATTGGCATTTTTGTTATTTTTTTCCTAAATTAATTATTAGAATAAACAGTAACCTAAATTAAAAAGTTTTGTATAACGCTTTATTGATTTCATAGAAATAAAATAGTAAAAATGAATAGATTAAAACAGCGTATATTATTATTAAGTAAATTATTATTAAGCATAGTATTGTAAGTATTAGATAATATTACCCAGCAGTATTATAATTATTGTCAC
>DWPV01007337.1:0-10767 GCA_018251915.1 Urbanus proteus proteus
GTTTGGCTGAGCTAATCTTCTAAACGGCTGGACGGATTTTGACGGGACTTTCACTGGAGGATAGCTGAAGGTCTAAGACGTAACATAGGCTACTTTAATTTTTGAAAAATCCATTAGCGCGCGCTCCACGCGCATACGCGCGCAGTCGCTTGAGAGCGGGATGACATATTTTTCAAATATGTATTCATTTTTACTTTTTAAACGAGGGTGAAACCGCGGGGTTCAGCTAGTCTCATATAAAAATACCAATATTCAATCAATGAACAAAAAATCACTAACCTTTCGTTGTATTATAGTACCTAGGTTAAACAAAACTTGTACGTAGACAAAATAAACTAGGTATAAAATAACTGCGGTCTGTCTGGACGACTAAACAAATAGTTATCTAGAACTTTCCCGCCACTATTTTCGTTATCTAAACGCTCAGTCGGACCTTCAGAACACATTATTAGTTGGTTCGTTGCTTCTGTCCGTATAATTAATTATTGGCCAAAGAAATTGCTTTCGAAAACGCCTATTAGATTCGTCTGTGCTATAAATAACGGGTATATTAAATATTATTTGGTATTAACTACACTTCTATTTTATTTAAGTTTTTTGAGCAATTGTGTGTAATTTTCCGTTATCATTTTGTAGACATTTGCGATGATGGTTGTATAATAACACTTTATGATACATATAAAGTAAGTATTGTAAAACAATATTGATTTGTGTTTTAACTAAAGCCATTCGTAGTATATTACTAGATATATATATGTATAAAACTATTACACAAAAACACGACGCGCTCATAACCCTGCGGATTGCGTAGATCTCAAACGATCTACAAGGTTGAGCAACGTCGGGCGCGGTCGGTGAGTGAATGGGTGACCGCTAGTGGCAAAAATTTCATGTGCGTTTCCGTGCTTCAGAGATCATGTTAAGCTGCTGTTAAGCTGTCACGTTAAGCGGTAACCTGTATACCCTGAACCAACACGCATTAGAGCAGCGTGGTGGAATACGCTCCTTAGAGAGGTTTGCCTCTCTCGGTTGTGGGAGAAGACCCGTGCCCAGCAGTGGGACATAAAAACAGGTTGTGGCAAACTATAACAGAATAGCGAGCTTTCAGAAAATAAAACTGCTAATTAACACATAAAATAACAATTGATTTTAACTCTATATTACTCTACATAAACCGGTCCTAGCTAGTTTACGTAGATGATTACCGATCTAGGCGTAGACGGCTAAGCACCATCATGTGCGGTTGAGAGTAAGATGGGTGAGTAGCAGAATTTCGTTCTTTCTTCCCTTCCGTGTTTTGACCTCACATCTATGTATTGGTCAGTCTCACTTGTTATCATTACATATTGATCTTGAAACAATGTTGAAGACTGAAACCTGCCTTCGATATGATTAAACCTTAAAGTTGGCAATGACTGCATTGCTATCCTTGAGGACTAAGTTGGAACGCCTCATACAAACGCCTCGTGTGTTAGGTAGAATAGCGCTTAATATTCCTGTTATTTAATTAGGCAGAAGTAAGCGTGGCTGTGGTGCTCCTAAGTTGAGTCACAAAGGGTTTTACTACCTTTAAAGTGACACATAGTAAGCATAAGTAGTATTAAAGCATATAACTAACCCTAGACCCATATGGAGCCGGCGAGTTGAAAGATAGAATAAAATGATAATAGAATTATGTAGCGAATCCCATTTGGACATTGTACACACTGCTTATTATTGCTACGACACGAAATATACTTGTCGCTTCCCAGTTCCCAATAAAGAAGCCTATGTTATAGGTTTCTGGTATCCAATACGGTTAAATAAAGTTTCTAGATTTATTTATTTTAAGCAATACGTGATTTTTTTTTCGGTAAATCTATGATATTACGTGATAGTAAGTGTTTGTGCAGTGACCACTGAAACAAATAATACAATAATCTAATATTTTTTCTTATGATTAAAATACCAAATATGAATAACGTTTTAAACATGGTAAGAACCGTTGTGTTACAATTACGGAGTCTAATAGCAGTTATAAGCTAAGTTTTAAGGTCGTGGTAAGGGAGACATACATATCCAAGGGATTCCAACTAAGTCCTCAGAATAGCAGCGTATTTGCAAATTCAGTTGAGATTTTATCTTTTCTGGGGTAGACGACAAATTACAGATGTTCATGGGCTTTAGTGGCCACTTAAAAAAGGTCTACCTGATTGTAAATGGACACCTGCATCTAACTTTAAAAATCACAGATATTCTACCTGAAACCATTCAATAATATACGTTGTCACTTCTGGGAATGAAGACATCGTCTTATCTTGTATTCCAAGCTTCATCCAAAACTCTTCCTCCGAAACGGAACAACTATTCACTAACTAACAATCTATCACGTTAGAAATAGATATAATAGGTAACTTTAAGATTTATACTACTTTAATGACGTTTAAAATCCCTATTTCTGCCTTATAACGGCAGTGTTAAGCACTGCTGAGTTCTGGCTTGAAGGGTGTGTTAGGGAGACAGACTTATCCGAGGCGTTTCATCTCAGTCTTCACGGGTAGCAACGCATCTGTGGTCAACCCCAGGTATGACCGTGATCATATCTGGGGCTGATTACAAATTACAATCAGGTGGACTGCAAGCTCGTTTGCTACTCGCATGTTATAAAAATTAAAAAAAAAACATACAACATTTAATAACACGCCAAAGGCTCCAACATCTAATTTAAATCATTGTTTTTACAAGCAAATAAACAGAGCTTTCGTATGTCCAGCTTTCGAGCTTCCGTAAAGCACTAAGTGTGCGCTAGTGTTCGACGGCGTGTAAACAGTACTTCTGCTTTTGTGCTTTGTGTAATGAAACGGCTGTTGGGACGTGTGCAAACACTGTCTTGTAGTGTCGCCACACTGCATGTAGATAGTGGGACAAAGTTTAAGCGGAATATTAAGTGAACTTCTGTAGTTAAGTGCAATTATGATAATAATACATGATAATAATATAGGTATTACAGAAATAATATAACACTAATATAGGTGTATTAACCAGTTTTACAATTAACAGAAGAAAAAGTCGTTATAAATTTTCAGTGTCACTATTAATAATAGGTAGATACCTACCGCATAAACCTCTATTAGATAATAGAGGTTTATGCGGTTGTAATTTGTGATCCTTTTATAATATTTTTAATTTATGTAGGTGCTAAACAATTCATATATTCATTATAAGATTCCATTCTGATTGCTTTGTTAAAATTTTTTATCTGCATAGGAATCTGGAATAGTTTTATTGAAAATGTAATGTAAATATTATAATACCATTAACCATGTAGAAATTTTTCTATATTATCCTTGGAAACGGCTGAAACAATATTGTTTCGATACAATAGTGGAAAATCTTCACTAATTCGGCGTTTAATTTAATACTAGGAATATCCCATGTAATGCACTCAATGAGGGAACACTAGTTCTAAGCTAGAGATTAAGCGCTCGTTAGTCTGTCAAACAATTTATTGCACTCCCAAGAGTAATGAGGATTCGAGCTCATAATTTGATTACAAAAGACAAACACGTACATGCCTATTGTTAAACAAATCGTTATATTGCTGTTGTCATGTTCGATTTCCTATTCGTTTTCGATAATATGCTAAGCGATAGAAAAAAATCCATTGGATATTTAGTAATAATTTTTCATAACCTCGTTATCTATACATGTTGAAGAGGGGATTCTTATTTTAAAATCATATACTTTTAGGACAAATATTTTTTCGAATAATTTAGATAAATATCTTAAGATTTAAGAAGGGAATATTTTTAAGAAGGTAACCATGAAAGTAATATTTTTTGGCATCATCAACTTAACAAACTATTCCTTCTATTCTACCGGAGATTTTTTTAAAGAAAAATGTGAGAGATTAAGTTGGGCGTCTCAGCAAAATGAAGTTATATACGAAAAATAAGCTTGATAATAATCAATGTTAATATGTACTAAGGATCCCGGTCTATATGAGTCATTTGTAAAAAAAAGAAGAACCATTAACAACGTAAACATTTTGAAATCTCACTAGAATATAAACAAACAAGAACAAAGCAGAGAAAAGGATTAACCTGCAAATAAGCTCTGAAACGCCGTCTGCATAATAGTTTAGGTAAAAACCGTAGCGGTGAGTCGGTTAATACAGTTTTAGAAGTGCACCAAATTTAAAGTTGCATATTTTAATTTAATTATTATGTAAGTTGTGTTACTCTAGAAATCTCAATTTTGTTTAAATTGGACAAATGTAGGAATAAAAAGTAAAATAAATAAAAATAAAAATAGAGGAACAAATAATTAATTTTATACAAAAATTATATGATTTTTTTATACTAAGCTACCAAGCCAACTTTATTGTAATTGTCCATTGCCGGCCATGGACATCTATATTATAAAATTCAGCCACATATAGCATCACAGTCTTGCCTCAAGTCGGCCACAGATCAGTTGCTACTTTTTAGGACTTTATTTGGATCATCATAAGTGTTTCTTTCTTTCTATACTTTTCAAACCAAAACACAACAGCGCTGCTCCGCTGCTGTAATATAGAAATATGTGTGACAGTGGTGCTAGCGGAGTCTCGAGCTACGCCCTCGAACTACGAATTATTCTCGCACCTGCCAACTAGAAACATATTTTTTATGAATACATTCCATCCGGCCAGAGCGCTCCCGTGCGCCCTAGTGGACAACTAAATAAATTGTTGACGGATGTCATTACTTTAAAACATTCTTATCAACGTTAATTATGTACTTGTATTTTTCTATATCACACCGAAAAAAAGTTCCTGATTAAAGATTAATTATTTCACATTATGTATTATTGTACAAACAACTTCCATTTTAACTAGATACCTACTCAAACCTACTACTAAGGTAAACTGAATGCACAAAAACATTATGAAAGTCTCGAAAGTTTCATCCATTTCAAAACTGAAGCTCAAGTTAAACGTTGCTCAAAAGTTGAAATACATTTGAAAACCATTTCATATTTGGAATTAGGGGCAGGTAATTCAATTATCGCAAACGCACCCGTCCCGCGGCTGAGCTCCAACAAAAACAGCTTTTGACAGCGTGGCTTTGGAGCTTATGCGAAAATTTATAGAAAATTGCATGGAGCACGCGTTGCGCTCGTAGGGTGCGCGGGAAATTGACGGGGGGTGTATATTTAGAAAAGCTCAAGCCGCACATCGTCAGTCGACGTTAAGCTCGCGACGGGAGTGCGTGTCTCTCTTCCCGCTCACGCTACACGATCTCGTAATTTTTGAATCAATTTTAACTTTAATTTTTCATTGTGTTGTGCGACTTGGATTTATACGTGCCTGTGCTATCTGGACTTCGTCTGAACTGTTTTGTGACTGTTTGATGATTTTATAACTGCCGGCCCTCTGAATGGACTCTTATTGAAAATTGACGCTACTTATATTAATAACAGGTATGTGCTAGCGTAAATAAGTGTTATTAATTTTATTGTTAGTGACTTTAGTCATATTATGGTTTGTTATGATTTTAATAGGAATTTAGTATGTATCTGGTTTTATTCAAACAGACATTAATCAAATTAACTTTGTTTGTAGCGGGGGTCAATGTTTTATGTTATCAATCCAGCCCACAATAATATCACGTGGTACTACTGTTGATAAATGGTTTTAACGTAGCAAGCGTCTTTTGATTATCAATTATGAATAATAGGCGTTCGATAAAAGCCACTTTAAGTCTTGTTTGACTTATCAAATCTCCACTTACTCGCGACTCGCTAAGTACTGTTATTGTTTAAGTTGGCTGTTTGTTTTAAGTTGAAGTTAAAGTATGGTTCAACATTTAACAATGATTGACCGCTGGACGACCGCTCGTACATAAATTAGTGATGCGACACTCGACAGCCGTGTCATACGATACGTGGAAATAAAACTCATTGTTAGTCAAATAAAAATATTCCAAGGGAATTCACTACCTTCACGTATATTCATGATTTATACATCACTACTTAGTAGTATTAGAATATACATAGATAACTTACAGAAGGTGTCTACATTTTTATTTATTTTGGTTTAAACATCACGCCTATATTGAACTCGAGGTTATATTAAGAGGCATGATTGCAATAATTTATTTCATACAATTGAACACGAGACATCTATGGAGAGAAGAAGGAAGAACATAATCAAAATTTTTCTACCAAAACATATAAACATTTAAATTTTAAAACCTAAAAGCACACCGAAACGGCGCCCCAAAACGAACACATTCTGTGCGTTCTGCAAACTTTATTCAACGCGCGTAGGCTTGTATCACAAATGTGACGGATGAAATATTTATCGGTGTATCTTTTTCATGTTGAAACATTAGATTCCCGGTCAGTGAACGCGTTCGCTGAAGCGGAGCATGCGAGGAATTTCCACTTTACGGACATCGTCGGACGGAAAAATCTTGAGATACCTACTTATAACGATGGTGACGAGGGTACACAGTAGGACTGGTTAAGAAACAAACGCATGAAAGGCAAAAGTCGACACAGATTGACAGTTGTATTCAATTTCGTAGCCGACTTGGCATATTTTTCCGTGCATGAACACCTTTTTGGGATATTCATGTTTGTTTTGTGTTTTCCATGTTACGTTACATGTACCGAGATAAAAGTTTTGTACGATATATATTACTCGATGCCCTGAGTTAACATATTAGTCTTACTAATATTACAAACGCAAAAGTTTGTGAGGATATGTGGAAAGTATTGATTATTTCTGATTCATACAAAAACGGTTCAGAATTTAAACAAATTTGACAAAAATGCTTAATGTCTTGGCATAATATACCCGTAGATAACTCTTTATTCTGGTGGAAGAGGCCCACCCAGACAAAATCTACCAATTTATATAAGTACCTACGTATAGGTATAGAGCTAGCACTCATGTCAAACGATATTGTCACTGGACACTTGAGAGATTAGGGCGACTGTTTAATTAAGTACATATCTATTGATTTGCGTATCCACTTATAACTCAATATACGCAATATATTTTATTTAAATCACAAGGTGCAACGTTAATTCTTTAGAACTGCCAATTAACTCCTTGGTTACTTAGGAATGTTTTTATTATCACCATTATCAGTACTTTACTGTTCCACTTCTTGGCTAGGTTCTCAGAATGAGAATAGTTTTCTCCATATTTACCAAGTGTGAATGGATGGGATATTTATTTCTTTTTCGCGGCTTATAAATTGGTCGATGTGGTAAGGGTGACTCCCTTACCACAACCTACAGATTACTACTTTTTGGAGGCGTTCTAACTTAGTCCTCAGGTAGAAAAGTATCTGTGTTCGACCCCAGGTAGGATTGTGATCATCTTGAAGGTTGAATTTAGATGTCCATGGACGGCAATGGCCATTTACCATCAGGTGCACTGCATACTCGTTTGCTACTTCTACAATAAACAAAATCCGCAAGACGCTCTTACCACTATAGCATGTAATAGATAATTTATAATTTAATTTCGTTGCTTGGGATTTGAATCCCGGACTCTTAGAGGGCCAAAACTATCTTAGGAACGTTACCATTGGCATATAGCAGCCAGTTCATGCCACTATTGTGTTCGACCGGATACCAACCGTTCCTTCTATGCAGACAATGTCACACCAATTTCTCTGATTGATCAATCTTGGCATTGTATTGTGCCCAGTACAGCCAATTGCTATGATACTCCTGTGCTCTATATCTTACACTTAGAGAACCACAGACATATATGTCTGAGTAAAAAACATTGTTAGTGCTAATAGCGACTTATATTACACACGTATCGCGATCAAAGTTCTTAAAAATCATGATTAGAATATTCTATAGGAAATATCTTTTCTAAACACCTAAGGTTGTAATCATCGTTTATTCCTCTATAAATATTTTCAGCTGATATATGTATTTAATATACGTAGTTATAAACAATATACTACGTAGTTATAACGAGTTTTTTAGATAAGTAGGTACTATACCCTCATATTATTTATTATCTTTCCGCGTTTCTCTTCCGTGGTTTTCGTTAACAACGATGTTAAGGCCCCACCTGGCGATGACATCCTTTTATTAACATTTTACAAGCAATTTGACAATTTTAATACGTAACAACGTTATTAAATTTAATGTTCGCGTGACTTATTTTCTTTTAATATAATTCGCCTGCATAATGGTTACGTCATAAATGATAAAAGGTTCAACAAATTACTTTCCGAATAATAATGTTAAAAGTATGTATTAATATTATATTTTCGCTACTTTCTTTATAACATCAATAAATGTAATACTCAGTGTTCTGGAAACAACATTTAAAATAGTATAATGTATATTTTAAAATAGAATAAAGTAGGACGTTAATAAATGAAAATTTAAAATTGTTCAAATTCTCCACGCCAATCAATATGAAATAATGATCAATAAAATGAAGTTATTTCATTATACATTTGATGGACGCACAGAGGTCGGTCTGCTATTACCACCAATTAGTCCAGTCGGTTTCTTTGATGGCCGGCGGTTGTAAACAGTAAATTGATACTAGACCGCCCCGAAGACTCACCGCACACAGTTGAACGACAAGACTATATTGTTTCACTGTTCGGTTCATTGGTAAATTGAAAAGTAACCGTCTATTATTGACTGTTTTCTTATTTAACGTTCCATAAGCGTGATCTTGGTCTGGTTTGACAAGAATACCTTAAAGCACTAAGCTTTTATTGTTTTTATTTTTGTGTAAATAAAAGATGGTCGCAAACCATCTTTTTACAAAAATAAAGCTTTATTAATAGTTTTAAGAGTACGTATAATAAGTTAGTTTATATACGAAAAAATAAATACAATTCTTTACATATAAACACATTAGAGTACACAATATATGTATTTTATGAAACAGAAATAAATAATATGCAATGGTTTACGAAATGCTAGACAAAACAGTTTTTGATGTTTCGTCAATATTCTGACAGCCTCACGGGATAAGGAATGCACCTAATACGAATAGACACGATTGAATCTATAATTCGGTCGCGCATAATCGACTGCACCTTAATATTAGATGAACCAATTAGACGGCTCAATGTAACATCGCTTGCGTATTATGTAACAGCAGAATACGCCTGCGGCCGTTCTCAATTTCAAACTTCATAGAAATTTTATTAAAATTCCGAATTCAAATTTATATTACATAGACTTAAGAGGTAACTTGATAAAAACCTAACAATACTACCTGACGACAGAACTTTCTTATGTCGTGAAAATAAGTAAGAAGTAATAAAAAAAGAGTAGGTATTCCTTTAGGGGCTAATTAGGAAATGAAAACTCATTACATCAAAAAAATCATTTTCAGGAGGTATCTAAAAACTGGCACAATTTTAATCAGTTACATTAGAGATCTATGTTTGAATTAAGGCCAACTTTAATTTATAAATTATTTACCAGTCGTTATAAAGAAGAAGAAAAATGCCGTGAAAAAATATACATTAGCCTAAGAATTCCCAATTGGGTTGTCAAAAATGTGTAAAGTTTATCAAAATACAATTGAATAGAGTAGAAGAAGTTCTAATATTTATTAATATAATGTTCTTAATTAGAGCAAGGACTGTGCCTAGCTGGAAAATGTTATTTATTTAATGTTCATTAAGACATTTAAATTTTCATTTTGTCAGAAATACCAAGAAAATCTATTAGCTATTTAAAATTTAGAAATAAATAGCCACTGTTGCTATATTTATTTATCATACCTTTCCACGCTTTCCACACTCATAGCTCCACAGTAGGATTTTCTTCTGTATTGTGGGTACCATGGTCACACAGACGAATACATTATCGCCCAGACCCGGAACAGAAATCTAAATTCATCATCCAGATATCTGTCTACCGGGAATCGAACCCGGGACCCATGGTAGACCGGTATGGTAACCGTTCCACTACGCGGTTCGTCGATCATACGTATAGGTATAACGTATATTGATGTATCATTGTTAAATTAGCCAACAGATAAAAAGTAAACAGACGAAAGCTCGAAGCTTTTGTTTTAGCACTTTATTTGTACGAAACTATTTTCATTAAATGTTTGCAAGAACTTTTTGCTGTTTCCTTTTTTTCTTGAATCAAGAGGTATTGGAACTATTACGATACTTTACTTATTGGAAAGTATTAGGTACGTTAAAAATCAAATATGCGCCATATCACTACATAGTGTAAAAAAAGGTCGCTTTCTCTGACCCTTTATCTCTATGTATGCTTAAATCTTTAAAACTACGCAACGGATTTTGATGCGTTTTTTTTTTAAAGATAGAGTGATTGAAGAGGAATTTATATGTATAATAATATCAGTTAATTCTGTAGTATATTTAGTGTCAGCATTGCACCCGTGCGAAGCCGGGGCGGGTCACTAGTTAATTGTACTTCCTGTTATTTTAGATATTTTAGTCTATTTCCAAATGATAATTTTAGTTATTTTGAATCTAGATATTATAAAAATACTTATTATACAAGTATAAATATCTCGGTGTGAGTCTGGTGAAAAATTGTTTATTTTTAAAAGAAAATTAGTTTCGGTATTAATTTTTTTCCGTCTCACCTATACTGTATAAGTACGTCCGAAGTAATATTTTACGACATGGAAGCAAGAATTCCGACTACCAATAAGTATTGATTGATAGATTATTTCATCGCCAAATATAATTATTCGCTCACCAAAAGCAACAATTGAGCTGCGATTAATCGCATACTTTAAAAGCAAACTTATAACTC
>DWPV01007338.1:0-10767 GCA_018251915.1 Urbanus proteus proteus
AAAGTAGCGTAGTTTTTTGGCTTCACTCAAATACAAGGCAGTGAGTAATCTACCTGTTTTATTTATCTGAGTATAAAATACAGACATATACAGATAGATATATCTACAAAATAATAAGACGTCATGAAATGAAAAGTCAACAGCATAGACATTTGCAATGTAGAAGAGTCGCAAATGCATCGTCGGATTTGAAGAGGTCTTTTTGTACCTTTTTCGAGTCTCATGTCGTTCTGTGAATAATCTGGAGAAAAGGAGGAAGTTCTTTATAAAGGTATAATTAGCATGGAGTCTAATTAAATACAAATATATTTTCGTTTTAATGTTGTATCCTTAAAATTTTCTAAATTTTATAGCGGTTTTTTAACGAAACGCCACACCCATTTTGTGACTAATAACAGCTGTTTAGCGCTGCTGTTTTAGTTTTAAAAATTAGTATACCATACAAAGGGAGTTACAACTTTATTCCTCAGGCGTAGCTATGTCTATGTGGACTACATCGGGTTGGGCTATAGGAATTCACATTTTAAATATTGATTGGAAATTTGTGAGAATTATTAGGTGGACAACATGCTCGTTTGCTACTTCAATTAAATCAAATCAAAAATATTTTATTCAAAGTAGATTCTTTACATGAATTCTTTTTGAACGTCAATAATATTATTTTTTCACTACCACAAGTAGGTCGGATCGGGTCGGAATCTACACAAAACCTGCATACTCATCTGATACGTTTAGATAATATAAAAAATAAACAATTCTAGTCTTTTTAATGCTCGTAAATGACGTTAGTTAATAAATATTAAGCAAACAATGATATTCAAGCAAACAATGATAACTTATCATCATCGAGATCATCAATAATCTGGGTAATCCCAGCTAATATATCATCAAAATACCTTTAATTATCTTCAACAACAAAATAATTAATCTCAATCAACCACTAATTGTGAAATTTAATCCACAATTTTCTAGCTCCAATGAGAATATCCAATATTTATCTATTATGTTTTTGGCGACACACACTTCTTACACACAGACTATGACACAAAATATTACAATCCACCAAATCACTGGCCACAAATTCACCCACATGTAACCCCATGGGGATGGTATATCATAATTTCTTAGTGCGTATTATCTATACAAATAAATACAATTGAAGAGTCTGTTTGTGATTTCAAAATAACATCTTTCTACTCAATGCATACGAAAGTTTACACGATACCTATAACATTTTTTTTCTGTCTAACTGTGGTAATCTTCTAAATGACTAGACCGATTTTGTCAGGACTTTCACTGAAAAAACGCTGAAGAACGCTTAAACCGCGGGGATCGGTTATTACATCATATCTTACTTATTGCTCAAATATGATAGTAAGTACTAGGTTTATTACTACTTAGACGATTAGTCACTATTTTTTTCTGTTTTAGAAGATATAGAGTTCAAATCGTATGATCATATCGGCCTATGATACCGTCATTAAGTCTCTATAATGTGGTCACATAAGGAACGGCTTATAAGCAATTATATTTCCATTAGCATAAGAATCTTCGCAAAAACATGTTTCATATAAAAATCTATATAGTAAACGAGCATTCAGTGCTCATGATGGTTTCACTGACGTATCAAAGATATTTGAATAAGTTGGAACCGTCTTGAGTCAGCCGAAAACCCGATTTAAAAAAGGTCTTCCTAGAAGAAGGAAGATAAAATTCCAGTCTCCGAGATAAGCCGAAATAGGGAAAAATGTCCTTTTTTCTCCTTATAGTCATTATTTTTCATAATAAAGGTTTTCCTGTCTATGACTGATAAAACACAACAGAAATTTTCCTTATCGTGTATCAAATCTGCATACTTAAACACAAGATAAAGAATACAATGCTATGATACGCCAGTTGTATTACCACTAACAACCATCTTTACGAAATAACTCTTGATGACTTCTCGTCAAACTATTATCGCTGCTCTCCTCCGAGTAAGAGAGGTTTAGGCCCTGGCCCTGGCCCTGGTCTACCGCGCTGGTCAAGTTAATTGGTGGACTTTAATCACTATTCAGAACTCTTTTTAAAGACCCCTTAGATGAAGTTTCTTCACGATTTCTTCACCAAAAAAACCGAGTGTTTTATATATTTTGATAAATAAAGTTAACGCCTGGGATTCGAACTTCCCAATTAAGAAACAAAGATTATTTTATCATTGTTTTTGGTCTTCGTGTATAGAGTTCTGCAATAAAAGTTATATAAGGTTTACAATTTTATTAAATTGAGGCTTGAGCGGACAATGATAGAAACTTTATCTCTTTTATTTCCGTTTCAATATCATCGCCGGACATGGTTATCTTACAGTTCTATTATTATGGCATCTATACTAATAAATAAAATTGAAGTTTCTGTTTGTGATTTCCAAATAACAACTTTTTGATCAATGTATACACGATACCTATAAGAAAAATGCAATGCAAACTGGCCACAACTTCGCGGTTGTTTTATAAGTTACCTTGACATACCACGAAATACCGTTCATAATCTTACATTGTATAAGGAAAAATAAAATAGTTTTAAGCATAGATGAATGGTCAGAAAGTGATTATTGTATAGCAAACACAGGCCTACGAAAAAAATATGAGTTAGGGCCTTTTTCCTGCCACGCGTGTCTACGCAGGCAAGCGTAAACGCGTAACTTCATTTGTTGCAGTTCCATCGCAATTATATTGCAGTGGAACGCAGTTATCGCACGCATAATTATAAAATTATCTATGAATAAATAGTATGTACCTAGATGACACACGTTCGCGTAGGACACGCATGCGGGGCATGCAGGCGTATACCCGCGCGACAGGAAAAAATAATTATTTATTTATCTACTCATACCCACTTGAGACGACGTCAACGACTCGGAACACATGAGTTTAGAAGGGCAACAATACAATGACAGTGGACAAACTCAAAGTCAAGACAAAGTAAACCAAAAAAACAAAGAATTAAAATTTGAACAACAATATATAATTTCAAAATAATAATAAACATGTAAAATTAAGTGTGTTGTATAATTTCGCAAATATCTTTGTTGTAACAAAGATAATATCATTTCATATGAACATTACACGAATATGTAACGGTCCTTAAACAAAATTAATTTCCTCTTAACAATGAAATTTTCATTAATGTATTCAAAAATTTGATAATTTATTGCACGACTTAAGGTGAGTGGATTTGTTTCATATGTGATAAAGTAGTCAATGATACATAGGAATAGTCCTACCAGTCTTTGCAAACTAAGATAGGAAGGGTTAAGAGAAAAAGAAATAATATGGAACAATAATCATGAAGAAGAATCAAGAAGAAGAAGAAAAAAGGTGTAAAAGACAGTCTTAATACGGTGGACGGAACACCTTAAGAACGCAGCGAGAACCAGCTGGATCCAGGTCACATTGGTCCAGATGAAATCCAGCAATGCATCTCTAAAAGCCAATAGATTTATGATGTTACATTATAATCAGGTGCAGCTTATCTGAGATTGGCTTCACAGAACCTCTTATCGATTGTTTTAATCATATAATCGCATAATCTGCGAACATTACATAAAACATAGAACTGCAACAAACGCATAATTATTAAAACAAATAGCTATTAAAAACACATATAGGATGACAAATATTTTGATGTAATTTTTTTGCTATCAAAATATTAGTCATCGTCAATTTAACGCTGAACTTTAAACTCTTGTCACGCTGACCGTTGGCATATAATTGTGATTACAAAATGTTGTACACTATCAGTGTTACAACAGCATGACTAAGTTATTCATAGTTAGAATGACTTAGACTTATCGATTAAATCCGCCACAAACGATAAATACTAAATTATGATAAAATCCACGCACGGATATCCCCTTTTCCCTTTCCCTTCCTTTTTTCTACCTTGAAATATTTCACAAACTTAGAGCAATTACGATCACAAATGTAGAAAGTACTTTTCTCTCTTTGTTTTAATATTATGTACAAAATATTTTTATTATTTAAAAAAAAACAATTTTTAAATAAGGTTTATATCCGATGCATTTGCTCGCACCGAATTATTGTAATAAGCCTCTGACTTAGTTCGCACCTACTTTTTATTTCTTAATTCGTTGAGTTTATTAGTAATTTTCGTGCATTTAAATTTTAAGTATATGATTTCATAACTTTGAATTAACTTATTTTTAGGTCAATTTAAGATTTTTTAAATTATTTCTTTGTAGTGTTTCGTTCAATGATCGATGTTGATGATGTTTACATCTCTTTCTGAAAACTATAATAATTGTAATCACTAACCTTAGTGTGGTATTCCCTAAACACGTAGGGTCCGAGTTCCTCCACCCTGATGCTGACGTTCTTGCCGGCCAGTAGGTCGTCCACGTTGACTATGTTGAACATGAAACATTCCAGGTACATCGGAATGGGTATCTCGCGCCATATCTCGAAGGAGGTTGACGTGTTGGACAGGGTCATCATCTAAAACAATATTAATAATTGTAGAGTAACTAAAAACTAATGACAACAGGATCTATCTTCAAAAACATCCTAAAAAGGTCTACAAAGTGGAAAAGAAGTTGTAATATGTCCTAGCTCCAGATCAAACAACATCAAAACAGATTATTTGTGTTAAAATAATTGTAATCCTTAATGTATCGTAGTAATTGGTATATTTAGCCTTTCTGAAATCCTCCACCATATAGAGAAGGAGTTGCAGCTATACCATTTATAGCTCCAACTCCTTCCCCATAAAAACCGTGCAGCCATTGGCGTCGCCAAGAGAAAACATGAAGATTGTTGTAACTGCCCCTTTATTGAAAAACATTTTTTGCTTTACATTTCCACCGTTTCGCGTCGTCTGTAAACAGCTGCTATTCCCTCTCCCTATAAAAGCGAAAACTTAAGAGCCCATATAACTTCTGGCCCTTTCTGGCTTCAAGCTCACAATCATCATAGGCGTCCAACAAATAAAATGACCAGAACGCATCTCCAACTCACCCTTTGCAGCTGCGAGAAGAATATCGGCGGCCAGAACACCAGCATCACCGCACCAACGACCACCAGCACCGACCCGCAGCCCAGCAGGCAGGCGCTCTTCTTCGCCGACGATACCATCTTCAGTTAGCCTGCTGACAAAGTTAATAAATAGTTTAATAAATACAAACAACTAACAAACATGCAGAATGGCAAGACTATACGCCCAAGCAATTCATTACATGAATCAATCGCCGATAGGATTGCAGTTCTATCTAGGATAGTCCATATATACCATGAAATAACGAGGCAACAGGAAGTGGCCAGTATGATCAACTGATCTAAACTTAGCATACTTAACGTCAGTGCTTGCCAGTCATTGAGACACGTAAATTTTGTTTCGCAGGTTGTTAATTTCTTGTAAAACTTCGTAAACGTACCTCATTAATTGTTGACAACAGAGAACCAACGAAAATGCAGGTTTCCTAGTAGTAAGAATACGATTAGGTATTGATTTCTAAGTGTTTCTTTGGCCACAGCGGTTTCCATACTAATCGGCTTCTATGCCACTTCCTTTCTTTCTCTTTTCCGTGATAATATACGTTAAAAAGTGACGTTAATTAAGCTGTTAAAACTGTTACGACACTCATAAGTCGATAAGTAAATATTTTTTAATCCCATATCTACGCTTTCCAATAACAAAATTGTACGTGTTATGTAATAGGTTATTAAGTTTTTACCGAATACAATCTTATTAATGAGAATCTTATCTAATTACTCACTTTTACTGATACGAAAGATTTGCATACATAGGTATGTAGAGAAAATCGTATAGGTACGTAAGTATGCATGTTCTGTTTTTCAGAACAAATATTGAATTACAGTCTCTATCTATGTAATTTTTACCTGCGTCAGGAGTAAGGTAATTTAATATTAAGTCAACGAGCATCTAGTCGACTGATGCTGAGTGACCAGTGCTGTCCATGATCATCAGGAACCGACGCCATATAGAACAGAAGTTTAATCTGATACGAATTGCAGATTGACACACTTGCTAAAGGACTACGATGGTCCTTGTTATAGAAGGCAGGCGACAACCATACCACTCTACTGAAATAGATCCGCCGTAGTCGAACAACGAAACACCTCTTTCTACCTTTTTATATAAAAACAATGAATGTTTATGATAAATTATTCAATTTATTTTATTTTTCTTCCAAAACTAGGTGTTTGTGTTCAGTTCATGATGCTCTCAGTACAGACATTCCTAGAAACGCTATTTAGTACATTATTCAAAATACCTTATGTACAGTTCTCGGAAACTCGATCATTAAAATGTCAGCGCCTAGAATTCATTTAATTACTTTGACATTTCCCCTTGGGTATCCTTTTGGTTATTTTTGTCAACACGAGCTATATGCCACCGACCTACATTACCAACCTTGAACTGCTAGCAAAAGGACTACAAAATGTCATATCCAGTTTAAATAGGGCACTTAGTTTTTACACAGACTTGGTTAATTGGAAAAATGACTAGTAAGACTACTATAGTATAAATAAATGTTACCTCTTTAATGCTGCATTCTCAAAACAAGACTTACAGATCTGGATCTAAAAGTCTCCAAGCAGTTATCACTCTTAAGCAAAAGAAGAAAAGAGCAAAAATAAAATTAACGACGACCGCGGATCGGTCACCATACCGATCAGACACGCAGGTCCTGTGTTCGTTCCCTGGCCACACAGATATTTTATTTATTTTGATTTCTGATCTGAGTCTGAGTGTTTGTGTATTCGTCTATGTGTGTAAATGGCATCCACGACACAGTCCTGAAGAAAATCCTACTGTGAAGCTATGAGTGTATAAACTATATAAAGCGTATAATGATTGAGACTGGATGAACAGTGGCATGAAAGTTATTATTAAAATACGATCTGCGCATCAATTCCAACGTTCATACTATACGAACAAATGAGATTACAAAGACACTTCAAAGGATTCCACACGTACATGCGTCACACACTAAAACTATCATTGAAATCGATAGAGATATGAGCCGTTGCAACAATAACAACAATTGCGTCATTAGTATGTTAATGACCTAATAAATATCAATTTTGATAAATAATTGAATGTTTGCTAAGTAGCGCTTAGGGTTTAACGATAATTATCTCAGACTACCTGATACCCGCGGTTTCACCCGCGTTAGAGTAAAGTAAAGTAAAATGGCGTTCATACTTGAACGTAAGCGATATCGCGCGTTCCCGCGATGGCGTCTGCATGCGCGTAGAGCGCACGGTAATGCTTTTTCAAAAATTAAAGTAGCCTATGTTACGCCTTAGACCTTCAGCTATCTGCAAGTAAAAGTCCCGTCAAAATGGGTCCAGCCGTTTAGCAGATTACCTCATCCAAACAAACAGACAAAACATGCATGTTTGTTATAGATATCGTGTATATTTTCATATGAATTGAGTGAAAAGTTGTTATTCTAAAATCACAGATACTTCAATATTATTTATTTGTATAGAAGAAAGATTAGAATAATCACTTGTATTTCATACCTATTGGTCTCTGCGGTTGGTCTCAAATTTAAAGGTATATTCTTGTAACTCGGATTATTCATATAATTTCAGGGTGTAATTCGCTTACTAAACTAACTTACGAAACTTCCTTTGTATAAAAAGGTTATCGTGTTAAACCCGTATTAAGTAAATCCGTAGTTATACTTATCAAAACATATAAATAAAAAATATGTTTTCTGATGTATTATATACAAAAATTACTACCTACCACTTACAAATATTATAGAAAATCTCATAAATTATGCAGATTTTCAGAATACTAAACAGTAAATGACTATTTTTACATTCATTAATCTAAATCGATTCGCCTTGAAAACAAATATTTTTAAGATTGAAGTACCAAATCACCATGTAGTCCACTCTGGCCTAGTCTGATAGTAAGTAGTCACTGCCATCCATGGATATCTTTAACTAACTTAATACATACTAATAGAACAGATTCTATCGAAATTCTATCGTAGATGCGTTGCGATTCCTGAAGACGGACTTAGTTGCCATCTATGAGTGATATGACAACCACACCCTACCCCAGAACGCCTTCATAGGAACATATCGTATGTTGCATTATATTACAATAAATTACTCTTATCACTTGACTGTTACTGCCATGCAACAGTTAATTACATTTGCTGACACGTGACTACATCACGCGCACTATGCGCTCATTTTAACTTTAATCATACAAACAAAAAAACTACTAGTTTCTGTTTACCTAGCAAAGTTATCAGAAGTCTCACAAAAGTAGACTTCAAAATATTTCTTGGAAAACCAGAAAATACTGTTTTTATGTGTAGAAACAAAAGCGTAACTAATGGTTTGTAATGACATCATTTTAGAACGCAACAAGCGATTGCGATTATCGGTTTTTGCTCGTATACAACTCACAGCAATTATGGGCGCATTTGGTTATATAAACCAGAGATGTATAAACCTAACGTTACTACATGTTGCATGAGTCAAATAATCTAAGAAACCTTCTTTTATTTAATCGCTGCTGGGTATAAGTATCTTCTCACAGTTGGGCATGGCCGACCCTAAAGGAGGGAGAGTTCAAACCACTCTCTTCCACATTCATTTGCAATCAACAAGTATCCCGAATAACAGGATGGCATGATACTATCGGACGGCTAAATAATGTTGAATTGTTTTTGTTTCCAAAATAAACTTGTTAGATTCGATGAAACACCCGAATAACTATGCAGTTTAAGTTTTTATCAAAATCGGGCTCTTAAAGCTTAAGAGCGTTCAGCGTTTCTCGATATTCGAGTTTCGGATTTGGCATATAATTCACTAAGGAAACAGCCACCAACTCGACGCTGCGCGAGCGTCTTATTATATTTTCATTTATTTTGCTAACGTTACGAGTTAACGCCAACGATTTTTTTAAGACAGCGGAATCTGCTATTATAACTAATAACATTCGCCAACCGCCTCGATCACAAAATATGATATTACTTGTCAAAATTAAGACTCTTTAGACAGGTGGGTTTGACGTCGAGCACAGCGACGAATTGATACCTTAGTGAATTAAGACTGGGGGAGTGTTATGTTCTATCTTTTACGGATAAATTACCGTGACTTAATTAACATAAACTATGTATGTGTTTTATATGTTACTAAGTTAGAAATACATGCATGATGTGTTATCTAGTGTGACCTCATCTCACACTGTAAAGTTAACTATAGGTTTGGACTTTAGTCATGTTTATAAAAATAATAGGAATCTGTAGACTTTTTACCTACATGGTATTTCTAAGATATGTAGTATCATAAAAATTAACAACTTTTTACTACTTGTACCTATATGAAAATATACATCATCTTGTCTGTCTGTTTTGGGGAATCGTCAAAACTGCTGGACCGATTTTGACGGGACTTTAACTACTGAGTAGTAATATAAGATGTATCTTAGGCCTTTTATTTTGTGAAACAAAATTAGGGTGCAGTGCAAAACCAAAACCCGCACTCCGAGTATACACGTCAGTTGCTATAAGATACTATTAGGTATATTAGAGGCCCCTACCACCCATGTTTATGTGTATATCATGTCACATTTTTATAAACGCGGGTAAAACCGCGGCATACAGATAGTATTTAATAAAATGTTGTGCAATGTAACAAATTATTGACTGATAAAAACCAAATATTTAAGTATAGATAAAGATATTTGCCAATAACATCCTGGGTGCTATGACTTAACAAAATAACTAATAAATTTATTCATATTATGGTAGTACAATTTAGTACATCACCTTCTAATAAGCTCTAAGCATCTGTGGAGGGTGGAGCTAAGTTGCTCTTTATTGTTACGACCATCAATACCTCATGGCAATTAAAAAAACAAATTGGCTTTGAGAGACCCGTAGAAACGACATAAGCTAGCAGACTGTTACAATGCCTCCTAGAAGCTAATTCGCCCCCACATAGACTTATAAATAGTCCAAAACATTGAAAAGAAGTATTGGATTGCAAGTAACACAGGAGATGAAGAATGAAGAAAATGATAAACTTTGATGAATCCAGAATTATACCCTATACAGATTTATAGATTATAAATGATGATGGCAAAGATTTGTCAAAGACCTAGGGAACTTTTATTCTAGCTTGTTTTGAAGATTAAGTGCTGTTTGGCAGTGGATGTGTTAAAGTTCAGGCTGCGATCTCTTCAGTGAATGCACGAAGTTAGTGCTAGTGCTGATAGAAAATGGTGTACAACATGTGGAAGGGGAACTTTTTAATGAGCATGTTAGGCTGATATTTAAAAAAATATGCTGGAAAGTAGAAATTAAATATTGCTTGCTTTTATGTTAAAGGGAAAAATTGTGAAAAAAACCGGTACACATGAGAATTCTTAAAAAAAAATCTAAAGGATTATGAAGTCTACCACTTCGCACTTGGCCAGTGTGGTGGATAATGATCTAAAACTCTCACTCCGTGAGACGACAGTAACAGGTTGATGATGGATGAAAATTGAATCTTTTCATCAAAACATAAAATTTCATTAAAAAAATATTGTTTTTTTAATTTACAAATAAATGTTGAACAAGTTTCGTGTTTTATTTTATACTAGCTGATCCCCGCGGTTTCACCCGCGTTAAAAAGTAAAAAGGAATACTTATCTGAACATAGGTAACATCCCGCGCTCCCCCGAGGAGGCCCGCATGCGAGTGGCGCGCGCGTTAATGCTTTTTTCGAAAAT
>DWPV01007339.1:0-10766 GCA_018251915.1 Urbanus proteus proteus
AATATTTCAAAAACGGTGACACTTTTACTGAGGTGATTTTTTTTTGTCTGAGAGGTCAGCTCATGACCTTTGTTCTCCCCAAGTTTGTCGTGTAACTTTTGGGACACCCTGTATTTGTACCAAATTTCATCCAGTTCCATTTTTCACGTATAAATAACGCATATCGCTCTATGTACAGACAGACCCGTTATTTTTTTTTATATATGTATATGCCTAAATTTTAAGTTAGATCTATAGCAATACATTTTATTATAAGTAGAGATTTAACATTATTATTCCTTTTTTCTTTTAAGATCTCGAATGGATGGCGTGGAATAATACAGAAATTCTAATATTTTTAAATAATAACCATTTAATCTTGTAGAATAACTCCTTTTCTATGTAAAACCTAACTAGTCTGGAAGATAGCTGAAGGTCTAAGGCGTAACATAGGCTACTTTAATTTTTAAAAAATCCACGCACATAAATATTTTTAAATATTCATTCTTTTAAACTTTTTTAATGCGGGTGAAACCGCGAGGATCAACTAGTGTACAGATAAAAAAAATACAAAAGCAAAAGCCGACATTTCGGTATACAATTATTATTGAACCAAGTTATACCGGTCTCGTTTGGAACTTTTTGTGAATTCATTAGTGGCGTATTATGCGTTGTGTATCATTTTTTATTGACACATAGAGATAAATAGATAGATAGGGTCTTATTGATCCCCAATTTGTTCTATACATCGCTAACATCGCTTCATCTATCACTAGTTTTTACCGACAGCTTCACTCGCGATATTGTGCACATGTACTTTTGTTTATAACAGTAAGAACATAGTAGTAATAGTTGTACGTTTTAGGTATATTAAAAAAATTCTATCCTACGGAAGTAGTATCATTTTTCAGGATGTAAGGTACTATATGTAGTTTTCTGAACCCCTGGTAATGCGTGTGCAATATTTCTTAATGATCGGTTGAGTAGTTAAAGCGTAAACACGTTACAAACAAACAAACAAAAGGATATTTATAATAATACTAGCTTGTGTCCGCGACTTCGCACGCTTCTCTACAATATAATGGACGTTATTATACATATTAACCTCCCTCTTGAATCTATTATCTATTAAAAACAGCATCAAAATCCGTTGCGTAGTTTTAAAGATCTAAGCATACATAGAGACAGACAGTGGAAAGCGACTTTGTTTTATCCTATGTAGTGATAGTGAAGGATTAGAATTGTGTGTATTCAAATGTTATACAAGCCTTATTTTTTATAAAGAAGTGCCTATCCGTTGATTCATTATGAATGGTATTGTTATTTTTTGCGTTAAATGTATTGAATCCGGCGAACTAAAAGCCTTTATATGTAGTTATCTTGTTGTCCATTATTTTGATGACTTCATCCACTAAACAATTACCGCGAAGGAAAGTCGGAGAACAAAGGGCTATCAGGGCTTAGACCATTATCTATATTTATATTGTTTGTCACTAACGTTTAGGTTTATTGAGAGGAAGGTACCTGTAAGTTGTTTTATTGGAGGTATGAAAGTTCAGTTAGTATTGGCTTAGCCATTATAATTATTGGGTACTTCAAAAATACACAAAAAATAAGTAACGAGTTTTTTTATTATAACATTCTTCTTTTATTCTTATTAATGTGTTCAGAAACATTCAATTAATTAAAGATCACAATTTTTATCATTCGTATAAAAATAATTACCAATAGATGTTAAAAATGTATTCAAACCACAGACGTACGCCGTTACAAATTAATATTAATACAAATCGAACAGGCTAACTAATCTAGGTATGTCTAACAAATTTTCAGACGAGGCTAAATTATTTTTAATGGCGACCAATACGAAATTTTGAAACTGGTCCAAGTTTTAACAAAGAAAATTAGAACAAACTTTATCACGCTTACAAAGATATCAGGCGATCGTGTTACGAATGGGTGTTCCCTCGTTTAATCGTATCGGATCGTATTGATCTCTCACTGCACTAATGTAATCAAAGCCATAACGACAATTTTTCAGAATTTATACTGAAATCTTTAATAATTCCCCAAAGTGTAATGTAAATTAAGTTATCCGTAGTAATTTCTTGCGTTTTTGAGTATCAATTCCATCAAAATCATTTCAGCCGATGTTAATAAAGAGACAGGAACTAAAATTGTATTTTTATTGTACTTTTTTACAATGATTTCTTTCATCAATATAAAGAAACAAAATAAAACATAACGGGTTAATTTTAATATCAATAACAAAGAGGTAGATGGGTACATTCCAAGCCAAATCATTAACGTAACTTACACATTGCTTACATTCTCATACAAACCTGGTTTTATCCGGCTCGAACCGGTTCCGAGTCGATAAATAAAACGACTCCCTAAGCCAACTCTTAGCCAACACTATACAGAATCTAGACATAGTCAAGGCTAAAAAATGATGCTTTTAGAACAATCAGAGATTCCTCCAATATATTCCCTTCCCACGCGTTCTCTTAGTCGAAGCTGACATTGCAACTTAGAATGCTTTTATAGTAAAGATGGTATCATAAGAATAATATATATACGTCTAGTATATTTCATATCTTTGGTATAGTTTTTAATTAGATTAGGTGATACATAAAGTTAATTTATGATTAATAACTGTATCAATACTATCTTTATTGTATCGATACCGAATTTTACCATGACCATTCATACATACATGAATTCTTAGAAACGATATAGGTGGCAGAAATATAGCCGATCTCTATGTTTGTATAGCACCATTACGAGGCTTATATAAAACCAAAAAATTAAACGTACGTATGTGAAATGTAGAATAGAATTAATGTACAAGCTGATGACTAGGACAAGCCTAAAAGTCTAAGGACATCACTAGAGCTCTACTAAAAAAGACCTATACAGGTCCTTAGTGATATAGTTAAATAGATCTTAAAACAGCTCTCGCGTTAAAAGCTTTTCTCGCAACCTCAAATCTCCCCCAAAATATACGCGGCATAAAAAGCAAGTTACATCACAAAAACCGGTTATTCCCTTATATCAATAAACCGTAAACCGTAATGGTGGCCACAGAGCGAGCGTAACAGTGAAAACGCTCGCAAAATTTTACAGCCAATATCTACAATAATTTTCATTGGTAATGGATTCGCTGAAATTGAATTAGCCGGTCTCCGAAACCTCAGATGGGGTGTTCGACAATTACCGGTCGGCGCGAGCACCGCGCTATCGATGCAAATAATCTACGGGCGGTGCACGCTTGCGATTGTTGTGCGACTTGTCGTTTCGAAAACGGATTTTGAGCTTAATCAGAACTGTTAGTGTGATAAAAACTACAATGTGCTTGCGTTTTGAAATTCCGATTTCTGAATTCTGCGCCGTATTGTATTATATTATAGAAGCTGATAGATTCACATTTATTAATTCTCTAAGAAAGGGATCCTTCTCAATATCTAAAACAGTTTTTCTACATTCTTATAAAAAGGCACAGTTCCTTTAAAATCCTTTATAGCCGCATAAAATACTTACAGTAGGTACAACCTACTAGTAAAAAATATTATTATTCTGTATCGTGTTTAAAATTCCCCTTTGTTGACTCTATGATCTTATTATAATATAATAAAAAGAGCAACAAAATTAACGTCCAATTCTAACAAAAATGACATTTTCGAAAACAGTGCTGAGATCGCAACGCAAACTATTAATAACGAGACGCTACAATCAACATCGTTAAGTCGTCGTACGAGAGACGCAAGTGTGTCACCAGCCTTACTCGCATCGCCCTTTGTTTGCTTGGCTGGCAACAAAAAGGAATGATTTAAGGCGTGCAAAGCCCCCTTTCGCATTATCGACAAAATTCGCGATCTCATCGCGAACCGAAATTGTGTCGTTGTGGATTCGTAAATCAATTCCGTTGTGTGCAAATTCCTTTAGGAACACATTTTTCGGTATCTCCGAGTAGGTACTCGCTTTATTTGTTCGCTTCGAAATTTATTATGAGGCTCTTTGATATTATGAGATGTTGGCATCCAACTTGGATTGGCAGATGTTTTTTACTTGTATTGCTTTTTGTGTTTAGTTTCGGGGATTGGATATTTTATTAGTATAATGAATTGGTTGAGTCATAATTCTGTTATTGAGTCTACGTTGGATAGTTCTGAGTGTTTATTTGTATAATACAAATAAACGTATGTTGACTATTTTACCAAAGTACTTTATATCTAAATAGCTGATCCCCGCGTTTAAAAACGCTTTATCCTCAGTTATCTTTCAGTTAAAGTCCCGTCAAAATCGGCCCAGCCGCTTGTCTTGCCGTTTCGTTATGAGGTAACTTTACTTCTAAAACACTTATATCTTCCCTCGACCATATTAGTATCGCTCCAATAAAATTTAATTAAGAAACTGTCGTTTTTCACGGACACGTGTCGAATGGACCGGTGTGAGCTAATTTAAGACGTTCAATTTGAAGTCCGGAACGCCTCGTGATCTCACGGCATTTCCATTCAGTTTGCCACCCCACTGAATACTTACGCAACGTTTAGTCGCCTTTGATGTAACGCAGTCATTTTTCATTTTGCCCTCCATCGGAATAGGTACTCTGAAATCTTTGAATGTTAATTGAATTAATTTAGACCGTAACAACTTTGAAGAAATAAAGTATTCCGAAGATTGTATACTGACCATTTTTTATTAGTAGATTAGGACTGTTTTTAATTTTTCAGGTAATTGTTAAGAGGTGGGATTTCGTTTTTTTTTTTAAACATTTTATTAAATCCATGACATACCTTATACACTCATAGTTCCATAGAAAGATTTTCACCTGTGCCGTTTTTTTCTTTTAAATCAAGACACGTGTCGAATGGACCGTTGTAAGCTATTTTTATATGATGGAAGTAGCAAACGAGCATGCAGTCCACCTGATGGTAAGTGACCACTGCCACCCATGTACATCTGTAATAAACCCCAGATAAGATCACAGTCCTACCTGAGGTCGACCACAGATGCGTTGCTATAAGTATGTCTCCCTAACCACACCCTTCAAACCAGAAGAAGAAGGCAGAAATATGTGCGGCGGTGAGCTAATTTAAGACGTTCAATTTGAAGTCCGGAACGCCTCGTGTTCCTCACGGCATTTCCATTCAGTTTGCCACCCCACTGAATACTTACGCACCGTTTAGTCGCCTTTGATGTAACGCAGTCATTTTTCACTTTGCCCTCCGTCGGAAAGTACTCTGGATGTTCATTGAATTAATTTAGACCCTTTGAAAAAATGAAGAAATCTAGAGATTCTAGAATTTTAAGAAATAATATCTCTACGAACTAGACTTGATTTTTACGATAAGTTATGTCTTTGATTTTAAAGATAAAAATGTTTGTTTAACATAACTTACACCGAAAATAGAGCAATATTTTGTTTTAACGTTGAAAAACTATGTAGACAGCTAACTTGCCTTTTTTGATTTTGCCTTGATTTTTAAGCTGTAAAATATGTAGCGTAGTGTTTCATCACAATACCTACTAGTAGATACTAGTAGAAAGAAGGTATTACTACATACTAGTGGTACTAGTACCTATAATAAAAATTTAATATTCTACGAATAAAATTAAAAATCATTTTTCAGACTACTTTGTTAGGTACTTCATGTAACTTTGTGTAACACAGAATATTAATGTTTGTGCCTACAAATTACAAATATTATGACTTTTTTAATCTGTTACGTTCAAAATATTTTTATTTAAATTTCAACAAAGTTTTTTAGACGACGTCAAACTTTTTAAGCAACATTACTCGTTAATTTCAACCTTACATCTTTACTGTTATAATTTAGAATGTGTGATTCGGTTAATTTCGTATTGGAACGTTGCTGTATGTATATATAAATGTTAATTAATATGTTTGTGTCAGTCATGTGTCCAATCAATAGAAATAGACGAGGTAAATGTTGATAAAAGTTATAAGCAATACTGTATTCTATTACGGCTTAAAAAATATAGAAGTGAACCAAACTAATATTCCATAGAGTGTGGCAATTATCTATACAAATAAATAAAATGGAAGTGTCTGTTTGTGATTTCAATATAACTTTTTTTTTACTCAACGCATATGAAAGTATACACGATACCAATAACGAAAACGCAATAAAAAATTGTCTGTCTGTCTGTTTGGCTGAGGTAATCTTCTTATTAGCTGGACCGATTTTGACGGAGCTTTCACTGGAAAATAGCTGAAGGTCTAAAGCGTAATATAGGCTACTTTAATTTTTGAAAAAAAGCATAAGCGCGCGCTCCACGTGCATGTGCCTCGCGGAAGAGCGGGATTTCACTTATGTTTAATACGGTAATTGGTTGCCGTTTATATGTAATAAAATAAAAATATAACGAACAAAATATTGGAAACGATATATAAAGGTGACATCACACGCTAGCGAATTGAAAAATCCACATTCACATTTAGATTTCGACGAATCAACTGTGTTTATTATTGAACGGCAAACGAGGCAATAAAAACCGCCAAATCGTTCAGATCAAAAAGTTTTAATGGTGGCAAGCGGTGGATTTAGAACCGGGGTTTTTAGAGGCGATTTGGGATATACCTGGTACTCGTTATTCTGATAATATAATCTTTGATCACTTTGATGTGTGAATTGAATTGAACACCACCCTTAGTAAACTAACCCCTAATTTATGATTTTATTGAGACCGATTGGCATATCTTATGGTTACTCATTTATAGGTATATAGGCCAATTATAGGTACCTAAATATATCGGACTAATTTTTCATGAAAAAAATCATAGTAGGTACATCTTCATAGGTATATCCTTACACTCTTGTATTGGTTCCGCTAAACTTGTTCTATCTTATTTATCGTAAACCCTTAAGTGTCGAATATTATTATTATCGCTTTATTTCATGAAATTTCATGTAAATAAGAAAAAATACATTAACTCTTACGTAATTCACTGTATTTAAAAATAAATACTATAGTAGAGTGCCCTCAACTCCTCTCCTATGAAAGGAGTATTGGTTTTACTTCAAGTCTTATTTCAGTTTTCACCGACAGCCGCTATTAAACAAATTGAAAATAGCCTACTAATATTCCCGGCACTTCTCTACATTTAAGAGATTACATCTATAGAAATACTATCGAAAGCACCGCACCTTATCAAAGACGAAATTCTTCCTTTCAATCTCCGTCCGCCATTAATGTTGGAAAAAATACCGCCAAAAGGTTTTCTAGACCGCAAAAAATATGTGAACTGTCAAAGAACGTAACGTGAATGCTATGACCTCGATTTTCATTTGAACAGGACTCCGATTGGAGGTATTAGGTCTGACCTGACACAGGGTAATACAGATAATGATGATTTTGATAAATGATGATTTGAATATGCCACTTTCCACGATTCCTGGTTTCAATATCATAAAAAGACTAACTGTGTTTTTAAGAAACTTCAAAAAATAGGTTATTAATTAACAAAGTTTGCGCGGACAATCCAAGCGTCAGCTTGCTCGCAATGCATTACGAGTTCGATTCCAGGTCATATAGATATCAGATCTAAATGTCGACTTTCGATTTCCGTTTTGAGTCTAAGTCCATGTATACGTTTTTGTGTATGTACATGGCACCTACGTCACAGGAAAATATCTAATGTAGCGTAGGGTTATTGCCTCAGTAGAAAGCGTTATATAAATTTAAACACTTGGCTTCAGCTAAACATCTCCAAATTTGATCGTTGTCTCTAATTTAAAACGTTTCCTCTTTCCAGGTACTAGTGCAAACTGTGATGTTAAGTGGCGGCGGTGGTGCTGACGCAATTTGAGTGGATGTGTGAGGTTAGCTGATACGCTGGCGTGGTACGGGGGGAGTGGGGGCGCGATGCAGGCGGGCGGGGGCTGGTTCGTGCCGTGGATGGGGATGCAGAAGTTCGCGGTGGCGCTGCCGATGGGCGGCGTGGTGCCGCTCGTGCCGCCGCTGCTGGCCGCGCTGCCGCCCGCGCCGCCCCCGCTGCGGCTCATCGCGCCACATCCGCTGCATCATCAGTCGCAGGCGAGGAAGGTAAGGAGGATACTAAAAGCAATGACTGCTTCAGTTATTCTTAACCGACTTTCCAAAGGAAGAAAAGTTATCTATTCCAGGCGAGGACGGTGAGGATAAAGCAACGATTGCTTAGGTTATCTTTTTGAAGCTCGAGCGCTAGGTAAAACTCTAAAATCAACGACAGCGTAGGTTATTTCTATATCTGAGAAGAACAAGGTTTATTCAAGTCTGAAGTCCACTAGTCCTGGTGGTGAGTCCAGTAAGGCGGAATGATGCCACTGCCGTCCGTGGGCATCAACAAGCAATTATAGGATCACAAATATCAACGGGTGGTAGTAACAACTTATTATCAGTTGGAATATGCCTACTCGTTTATCTTTTCAATTTTATTAAAACTATTCCCTTTTGTATATTACTTTTAGTATTTTTAACAATATATGTAATAGCCACGATTTGAGTTTCGTTGCCTTAAAACACCCTAACATTATCATAAAATTAAATTATATCTATTAATATAGCCTTCAATTATTATTCGCGTTAATAAATGTGAAAATTAGGTAAAGAAATTTATTTATGAAAACGTTGACGGCCTTTTGTGAAATAACCCAGACTTGGGTAAGGTAATTACCCAATAACAAGATTCGCTAAATATTTTACGTAGTTGGCTTTCGTGGGAAACTTTTAATATCGCTTGGACATTTTTTTAACCCTCAAAAGGTTTAATTTAAAGGAAGAGCTTTGCTATGAATAAATGAAATTGAAGAGGCGACGAAGGCTCGGTGGATGAGATAATGATAAGCACAGCAGGTTCCAGGTTCTAGGTCGTGGAAATGTCGTAGTAAAACTTTGAAAATATTTAAAGGTGGTAGAACTCTATGTAGTTCGACTCCGGAGATACCACCGCCACACCTATTTCGTCTTAAAACAGCAGTGTTAAGCACTGCTGTGTTCTGGTCTGACGGGTGTGGTTAGGGAGACATACTTATCCGAGACGTTCCAACTCAGTCCTCAGGGGTAGCAACGCATCTGTGGTCAACCTCAGTTAGAACCTTGATCTTATCTGGAGTTGATTACAGATGTCCATCGGCAGTGGCCACTTACCATCAGGTGAACTGCAAGCCCGTTTGCTACTTCAATCATATAAAAAAATCTCTGGGTCTTTTCACCGAAGTAAGCTTTTGATATATTTATTGCCAAAATTTTGTAGGATTAATCTAATTTTGATTTTGATATGTAAATACATAATCTTAACGCGTCTTAAAAAGATCTTCCACTTGAACAATTAAATTAATAAAGCTTCAGTTTCTTTATTATATTATTTATATCCATCTCATGTGAGCATAGAACAGTATTTAATAAAATGATTTGACAAAAAATATTAAACTGATTTCAATGGAATTTTTTAAAATGTAATTTTATTTTCAAAATAATTTTCGATTTATAATATCTACAATTGGCGTATAAGATCAAAAAAGTATATGGTGTATGTATCAAGAAAGTGTATAAAAATATGATTATGAACAATGAAAAATGAAAAGAAATCTCACCATCAAAATCCCCATAACTACGTCGTCTCTCCTGCCTATGTTCATTCCACTCCTCATTTTTCCAATCCTTTTTATTCTCCAACTCCTTCCTTAGTTCATTCCAATCCTTACCCGGCTCTTTCCAATCCTTACCCGGCTCTTTCCACTCTTTGTCCGGCTTTTTCCAATCCTCAACCGGCTCTTTCCAATCTTTACCCGGCTCTTTAAAATCTTTACTCGGGTCGTTCCAGTGTTTTACCTCTTTCCAATCTATATCCTTCCAATCTTTCCCGTCTCTCAGAGCCCAAGAAGCGGGATGTATCGGTCGATCATCCCTGGAGTCTACAACTGTACGGGGAGATAATTCCCTCTCCGCTTGCATTAAAAGATTCTTTGGTGTGGGGGATAGCTGTGGAAACAAAAGCATTGCATATAAATACAAATTTAAGTCAAAAGTCAAGTAGGTTGAAGTCTCGCATGGTAAGGGAGACATTTTTATCGGAGGCATTCCAACTTAGTCCTTATCAGTAATGCATGTGTGGTCGGTTAGACAAAACTGTGATGCTACATAGGGTTGGTTGTGGATATCTATTCATTGTTGATTCACTTAGAATCAGATGGTATTTTTCTTATTAATAAAAGTTAGCCAGCCGGTATAACGATCCTTTTCTGAATTTATTTCTTTCTCCATTTTTTACTTTTTTCTCTCTAAAAAATATCCGATGAACCGCACACTTTGCTTAGTATAAAAAAAGAATAAATAAATTATATACACACCCTAAATAAATCCTGTTCGTCTGTTTGCACGGCCACTGACAACGGTTTGCTTATGTTGTTCACTTGTACGCCGGTGTCGACTTTTCTGTAAATCAAAACATTTACATTTCAAAAATATGGTTCTATTGGAGAGACCACCGCTACGCCTATTTCTATTGAAGAAGTTCCAGGTTTTGGTAGAAGATTGTAACCACTGACGATAGAGTGGACTGCTTTTTTGTTTATTTATACAATGCATACAGCGCATATTTATTACTTTAATCAAACAAAATTTTGGGGACATAATATGGGCGCATAATAGGGTATTTGACAAGTTTTAGGAAAATAGCTCAAATTGTTCGTTATATCATGATATATTTGTGATTTAATTAAATCTTTGTGAATTTCTCTATTTACGACAAAAATCATCATCAAAGTTTAAATATTTGAAAT
>DWPV01007340.1:0-10766 GCA_018251915.1 Urbanus proteus proteus
GAAATGCGAGTGATACTGCCCTAGGATTATCTTCCTTAATCATTTTGTATATCGAATCTCGTAGGCGAAATCCAAATAAAAATATTTACACAATCCATTTATTACATTGACTGTTTGAATGATACTCAAGAGCCATAACGGCAAATTAAAATTGGGAATTTATGTGTTGTGTAGTTTATGGATCGTTTATGCATGTGTGTGTTTTTTGACGTGATTACGTCTTGTATTATAACGATAAAGCATGACTCATTGTCACGTTCCATAATTATCACGTTTAGCCTGAACTGAGCGTGAAAGCAAGAGCGCGGAACAAGCGATAGAGAGGCACGATCGGTCTGAGCGTTCAGCTTGTGACGCATCTAGGTCTCTTCCAAAGTATGCAATTTTTCATCTATGTTTTCTTATGATCACCTAAAATTATCGCCCGTAAACCGACTTTACAGATTTATTCTTCTTTCAATAATATTAAAGTTGCATGTTAGTCTATCTGATGGGCGGAACCAACTGCACATAGCAGGGGCTCTACTTACGGCAAATCAAAGATGCGTAGCACTTACTAAGATAGTCGCCTCTAATAAAGGCCGGAACACACAATCTTCTATCCACACATTTAAACTACTTTTTTATATGATTGAAGTGGCAAACGAGCATGCAGTCTACCTAATCGTAAGTGGCCACTGCCGTTTGTAATCAACCCCAGATAAAATCAAGGTCCTACCTAAGGTTGACCATAGATGCATTGCTACCCCTGAGGTCTGAGTTGGAACGCCTCAGATAAGTATGTCTCCCTTACCACACCCTTCAGACAAAAACATAGCTTGATTAACACTGCTGTTATAAGGCAGAAACGGGTGTGGTGGTGGTGCCGCCGGAGTCGAACTAAGTAGAGTTCTACATCTTTTGACTTCTACAAACTTAACGCTATAAGTAGAATTTACGGTGGTACTTCTCTGGCAGATCTATGCGGTTTCTGTCTTTTAAATCAGTGTGACGGTATATATACAAATATACGAGAAGATATTTGTAACCAATTTTCACTGAAATAAACAGAACACTTGAAGTTGAAGAATTGAAATAAATATTTTATGATTATGATTTAACTTTAAACTTCTAACTTAAAACTTAAGGTAAATTTATTTTTAAATACATGATTAAATTATTAATTATCTACCTACATGTAACTGGGAAGGAAACATTCGTTCGAGGAAAATATTTTTTATTATTCAGCTTTCGTAATGTAAAATATTTATCACATTATTTTATTATTATTAATGTTCTAATTAACAAAACTAAAAATATGAACAGATTTAGCACTGCAAGCTTTAAAAATGATATTCAACGAAACAATTTACAAATTTTGCAAAATCACAAATTTCAGATTTGATCATTTTAGAAACATTTTCACCCTTTCGTGGCATCGCCGTCACACACATTTCTGGTTTAACAGTAGCATTTGGCATTATTCTATATACTATTCTGGTTTGTAGCATGTAATAAGCGACACGAGTAACTTCCACTTAGTCCTCGGGGGTAGCAACGCATCTGTGACTGAGCTCTGATAGGATTTCAATCCTATTTGGATTAATTACACATAGATGCAGTGACCACTTATTATCACTATTTATGATTGTTTCTCTTTCAAATTGTTAAAAAATATAGGAATATCACATTGATACTCGTATAGATATACGAGTATATAGTTACGCAAACTTTTTTCTTTTTTATAAATTTGAACAAGCGAACAAGCATATAGCCCATCTGATGTATCCCTGGGGACTAAGTTGGAATGTCAATTAGTCCCCAGGAACAAGTATAATCTTCTGTTGTCACCTCTCACTCTCTCTCTCTCTTCTGTTACACCACTCAAACCAGAACACAACGGCACTTAACAGTACTGTTTTAAAGCAAAACAACTATCGTACTTATTGTATACTTGGGGGCACGGCAGTGCCAAGTCGAGCAAAAAAAGGCCGCGACCTATCCTTTTCTCGAAGTAGGTATTCCAGGACTATAACGTCACGGAAACTATTCAGTGCGAGTATAAGATGTGTATTTATCCAAGTATCGTTGACATTGCTCAAAACGCAAATGGGACGTACATACGAGTAAGATTAGTGCGGTGCGGTACAGGGAGGTGGGTGGGTCCGGCCGGGTGGCTAACACAACGTTCGAACTATAAGACAAATTGAAGAGGTTTTTGCTCTTTGGTTTATTTTTGATTTTGAGAAAACTGAGTAGATAAAGAAAACTGTATGTAATATATGTCATATTCGAATGGATAAATGTATTGGAGTAACAGTTTTTTTTACTAAGAAAAGAAACAAGATTTGGTTAACAGCGTTATAATATAACTGTACCGCGTACAGTTATATTATACCGGTCTGCAATGAAGTGTCCCGGGTTCGAACTCTAGATAATTTAATAAAAAAAAATTGGGTCTGGGTGTTCGTGTAATCGTTTTAGTGTGTTTCAATGACATCCACGATATATAAAATAATGTTTGACATTAAATGTAGAAAGTATATTTAAGATAGTGCATGTTAGAATTAAATTTTAAATTAATGGCACTTGACGCAGGTTTCTCAAATATGTTTATCCACTTACGATTTACCTATCTATCTAAATATGGGTTTGATTTTTCAACATTGAATATCAAACTACGATGACAATGTTAATTGGAAATTTATAATGCCTTGTCATTGGGGCTCAGGAGAGGTCCAAGATGTTCAAAGAACCAATGTTGTTATAATGAAGAGTATTACCTATCATAGATTAAAATAGAGGAATAAGATCTAGGAGATGGATAGCGTTTTCCGTTAACAACATCAACAGCTGCTGCGACCACTAAAACATATTTAAACATAACTAATCCCGCGCTCCCGCAACGACGGACGCTCGCGCGTGGAGCGCGTGCTAATGCTTTTTTCAAATTAAACTAGCCTATGTTACGCCTTAGATTTTCAGCTATCTTCCAGTGAAAGTCCCGTCAAAATCGGTGTAGCCGTTTAAAAGGTTACCTTAGCCAAACAGATAGACAGACAATTTTTTAATTGCATTTTAAAAAAAGTAAAAAAATGTTATTTTAAAATGACAAACAGACACTTAAATTTTATTTATTTGTATAGATGTAATATCCATTCTTGAACAAAGATCGCAAATGCGACATACACATGATTAGTATTGGGGAGGGTGCGAAGGGGTGAGTCGATAGTAGGCTAGGGGGTCACTTTGATAACACTGATAACACAACTGTTATTATCAAAGAATTAAACAGATATATGTAGGTCAACATTTTGATTAATTTACACATATTTTTTATAAAAATTAAGGGTAGAACTTTTTATGGTTAGCCTGTACGGAGACTAGACCTTATTTCTGCCTCATAATAGCAATGCTATGTTTTGGTTTAAAGGGTAAGGGAGATTTATCCGAGGCATTCCAACTTACATTGAGGTATGTATCTATGGCCAACCTAAGGTAAGAGTAATCTCATCTGGTGTTGAATATTTACAGATGTTTATGAGCAGCAGTGGCCACTATAGGATATTATTTAAGCCTTTAGTTATACAGAGATTCATGCCCGGAAGTAGGAAAGAAAAACGGTGTTACCTAACCACGTCTAGTCAAGTAGCCAAAATATCATATGATTCAGGCGGTTCGAATTTGATACCTAGGCAGACAACCGATTATTTAGATTACCTACTGCTTTCGTTTTAATTTTTTTGTTATATTTGGATTCCGTTGTCATTATGTCCGTATGTATGTCATGTATGTCCGTTGAATCTATGACACGAGGAATCCAAGTGTGGGGCCATGAGTAGAAAGTGTCATACATACAAGCGTTATAGAGTTGTAGGGAAGCATTCAAAGGGTAAGCCGCAGTCAAATGTAGGGTACTAATGATTGATAGCATTGTTTTTATAACGGAAAGTTAGCCAATAAGTACATCCATCCAACTGAATATTTTTCAAGCTTTTTGTATAGTTGCATATTGATAGAGTTTATGTGAGCGTTATTATTAATTTTTTTAATATTATGATAAGTTATTTTTTTATGGTAGCAGGCAGTTCTGTTGTGTCTGTACCCCTATTACGAGTTTATTACCTACCTCGTTTACGTACATTTACAGATACTTAAGAACTTAAGAAGATACAAATGACTTCAAAGCATGCTAAAAACTTAAGAAGACACAAATGACTTAAGCATGTTCAAAGACTTAAGATATAAATGACTTTAAGTTTAAGGTATGCTAAAGTACTTAAGAAGGCACAAAGAACTTAATTTAAGTACAAGATACATTCTGTAGATAGTTGACATTGCATCGCAAATGCAAATCATACAGTTAGTGGTGCGAGGAGGGTGATATATGCGAGGGTGGCAAATGTAGGGTAGGGGGTAATGTTTGATAGCAACTGTTTTGTCAAATCGTGTGTTTCGTATAAAATCGTGTGAATAGATAAGAGTGACATTGAATTTTGGGTTATCGGTCACGTTGATCGCGTTTTTTAGTTAACGCGATATAGTTTTTTATCTTTATTGTACAGATGATAATTTATGCGAGTTTTGCGTGTTTGATTAATTTAATTAGAATAGGATATTAAATGTTAACGTAATAATTGCTCATGATCGTTCATTATAAGCTTACGCTGTTTTCTTATTTATTTGAAATGTCATATAAATTTAGTAAGAAAAAGTAAAAAAATGACTTAAATTGTTTAAGACTATTAAAGTGTTCTATTTCTTCAGTTCAGATTTAATAACATATATTATTTTTTTAACATAACATTGTTTCGCAGTAAAAGAAAGTAAAGTAGGTACGATAAATATATTTCATAAAACTTAACAGTTTGTTATAACAGAACACGTAACTGGTATCGTAGACACCACTAATTAGAACATATTAATGCTAGCCATTCATCAATGCATCAGCTGCCCTACTTATTGTATATCACTCAACATACATTATGCCCCTTAAAAGGATTAACAAACACTGCCGCCTCACTTACTAGCAACGGAATTTGCGGCTAAAAATAATAACTAACTAACCAAAAAAACTAATTACATTCTTCGATATAGTTAGCGATACAAATAGACCGCACATTTATAATTGTAACTGTTAATCAGAAGTATTGGAGCATGTCAAAGAGATACTTAAAACGTTGGGGCTATACGCCGCCAGGGGTGGACATGGATATGTATAAAGACAAAAGTAAAATGGTGTAAATTAAAATAAATTTTAATTGTAATTAATTAAAAAGGTAAATAGTGTATGAAGATAAATGTGAGTTGAAAAATCAATCACTATTTTGTAAAAGGAAGTATTAGTCGGTCTTGATAATGAAATAATTATGTGTCTAATTTTATTATGTATAAATAAAACATTGTTTTTAGAATTAAATTTAACCTGGCATAATAAGTGATGCACACAAAGGCTTAATTTAGATTTATACAAATGTGTAGATTTAGAATAGTCAATTAAATATAAAAAAAGATTGGAAGCCGGGATGGCTTCCAGTTTTCGTCAGCGCGGTAAATCAGCGTAGTAGCTATTAGGTTACTTATTATATGTTCGTTTATAAACCATCAAACCTGGACCTTACATACCGATACACAACCATCGAGTCAATATCAAACAACTAAAGTCGTAAGTGTGTAATATACCTAAGCATTACAATTTGTGATTTTACTCTCAGCATATCCTAGCAATTTCCCTTAAAACAACAAACAGTATTGATACCATCGAAAATATATTCACAGCACAATCGTTCGACATGTCGCCTTAACGTATAGCGTATAAGCCTTGCCTTTATACTCTGTAGAGCAGTATAAGTGTCTGGTGCCTGTAAATTTTCGCAGGGCGATCTGCGGCCGGTCTTTGTGCTATTAATTTGTAATGTCCCCCTTCGCCTAGATGCAGTGCGGCTACACAGGGCGGACGAGGCGCGGATAAGTCCGACGGTTTATACCTTGATGGAAGGCTTTGATCATTGACAGTGGATTTTGAAAGATTTTCGGATTGGACTTCGAGTGAAGATTTTGAAGTGCGTTCGTAAATTTAAAATCGAAGGTACCGCAATCATAACATACTACATACATATGTATATTGTTTTAAAGACATTGTTGATTGTTGCTGATATTATGTTGAAACGATAATCTTTTATTAATTGATAATTGTTTTATAACAACATTTTTTCCTTGATATCACAAAGATAATAGAATCAACATATCAAAGGAATAGATTTAATCATAGACTCAATTACAGCTTGTATAAATACCTACATCTGTATATTCCGTATCCATTTCCATGCTCAATTATTCAATGTAACGGAAAAGCCCTGAAAATATAGTGGGGTTTTACTCCATTAATTAATAGCTAAATATAAAAAAACGCTAGAAGTTTTCGCATTGTCATATATTAGTCATAAAAATCGTTTACATAAAAAAATTGCTACACTTACCCCAACTGACCCTGCTAAGCTAGCTTCGAAAACGCTCGGATATCCGAAGATATATCACCCGATCTGTATCCAGCGTGCGTCCTTCCCGATCTTCAATGGGGGCCCGCGTTTCCGATAGGATTAAGCCAGACTTACTGCTCGGTCAGAAACACGGACGCACCCCACCCCACCCCACTCTCGCATTAGGAGCAATCATATTCGACGGGAACGTTTTGGCATCAGCTCACAATGCTTAGCTCCACTGTTTGCTGATCGTTGTCTTACTCCGTAAGACCGATAGGGTTTATTTTCGTTTGCCTCTGTCCTGGAGGTAGTTTCTAACAATCTCGTCTATATAGTTAGTGTCCAGGCTTTTGATTGCTTGTTTTAGCTAATTAAGAAGTAAGATCTAACCACACTCGTGATTTTAAGTTCTGCTTAGCTTTAATATAATGACGACCCGCGTGGCGGAATGGTTGTCATACCGGTCTGATGCGCAATGTGTCTCGGGTTCGATTCCAGGCCAGACAGAGATTTAAATGATGAATTTAGATTTCTCTTCTGGGTCTGGGTGTTTGTGTATTCACTCACGATAAATTAGAAACTACTGTGGGGTGATGAGTGTAGAAAGCGTAATTTCTGGATGTGTTTGAGCGTTGTAGCACAATCAACTTTGGGTTCCATTATAAAATCTTACAGATGATAAAAATGGTAACTTGTTTAGTTTTGCGATATTTATTTAAAGGCTTCAAACATTGATTTAGGTAATTAAATAGACACCTATACTAGATTGGATCTACATCTTTATAAACTTTACTAAATGTTGTTGGTCGTTGGAATGCACAATGAGCAGTAGTTAAGTGAAGTAAAGAATTGTACTATTGAAATAAAACGTCATCTCGTTAAACGATTTTAATCCTGACGGAGTTGGGTTTTTCTAATGTTTAACACAGTTTTCCTTCAGAAGTGGTGATGCATGGTCACTCGTTAACCCTTAGTTATCAAGCTATTTATTAAAGCCAAATAAAAAAATTTTAAATCTTCTTAAAGTTTAAGGTGCAATTGAAATAGAAACTTTTATCAATGATTTTGTCGCTTTGGGAACGATATTGCACAAATATCGAAGTTCTTCCTGAGGTATTTCCGGAGCGCTATAATTTGGGGATCTTTAAAAAGATGCAAAAAGAGCTCTCCTTCAAAGCCGGAGATGGTGTTGTCAATGTCTATAGGCGATGGTGACTACTTTTCATCAGGAAGTCCGTTTGCGTTATCGTTAGGTATAATTATAAAATAGTATTAATAAAAACAAATTCTTAGCCTTGTCTTTCAAATATTTAGCCTTTAAGCTTCACCCTTAGCTATGAGTTTTATCAGTATTAAAGTTTTATTTGAAGTAACTTTTTAAATAATTGGTACATATCAAATTCCTTACATTTTATTAATATGCATACGTTATTCGTAATAACGTGTGCATTCGTTTTTTCGTTGGTGTTGTTTACGAACAACGTGTTTAACGTAAATTAATGAACGCAAAAGAAACAAGCCCTTCGTTCACAGTTTGATTCTTTGTGTCAGATCTTTGTGTTTATCTATGTTGTAAAAAATCTTTATTCTAACGATAAGATTCCTTATAAAATGAATAATATCCGTTGGCACATTTGCGACACTCCTGTATTATGAACAACGATTAACCGTCAGTGAACGCAATAAAAACAGTCCCTTCGTTCGGAGTGAGACGGATCCTTCACACATTCTCGGTCGACCGCAAAACATTTGAGTGAACCCAACAAAAGAAAGCGGACCTGACCCGCTCAACTCCCGTCGGGAAATAGGTCAAGACCCGAGTCAGACGGAATTGGGAAGGAAAATTCCCGCTTATTTACCTGAGGGGCGTCCACGGCCCGTGACGTCGTGTGAAAGAATCCGGGGGTTCAGCGTGGGTGGTTTTGTCGGAAGAAATGTTTTGGTTACGTAGGGAATTGTTAGCTTATCTAGATTTAATGTTTGGATGCTTATCTTTTTGTTAGTTTATTTACTATGGTGTTTTTCATTTTTGGCAAAAAATATCTTTTTCGTTTCTTCAATAAACGAAATATTCATATTATTGATAGATAATCAATGAAGTAACTTGTTAGCTATTGAATATTTTCTTTATTTCTATGACAATATTCAAAGTTTAAGTATTAGATAATTTTAGAATTAAGAAAAATCAACAACTCTTTATCCCAGTTTTTCATAACCCTAAAATTAATTATATACCTAAGTGTAAAAAATAATATACGTAATTAAACCATAAATTGACATTTTTCATCTACATAAACCGCAGGCTAAATGTTAAACTATGTAACGGATGGGTTTAAACAAAGCACTAAGACCAAACCGGATCTAAATAAAAACCATCGTTTGTTATAAGAAATTGTGATAACCTTTGTTTAAAACCGAAGCTATCGCTAGTCCATGTTTTATAATAAGGGCGATAAGGTCTAATCATTTAGTAATGACTCCGTAGGCTTATTTGCACGTGCGATCCGAATGAATAAAATTGAATCAACATCGGATTTCGTATTAACTCACAGTTATTCCCTTCCAATGAACATCAATCTGCTTATCCTTTTAGTTAGCTTTTCAATAGAACTGCCCAGTAATAACGGGATTCGGAGAAGCGTATTAGTGTTTGGTATAGATAGGATAGGATATCACCCAGTATTTGTATTTGAAAGTTATTTTGGTAATAAAATTGAAGTAGCATGCAGTTGACCTATGGTAACTCTGGCGGTCATAGATGTATAACTGACTTGGACTTAGCAACAACACCGCCACACCTTACAACCGCAGTGTTTAGCGGTACTACATCCTGGTTTGAAGGGTGTGGTAAGACCGACGTACTTATTCGACGTGTCCCAACTAAGTCCTCAGGGGTAGCAACGCATCTGTGGCCGACCTCAGGTAGAACTATATTATATCTTATCTGGGACGGCAAATATTCCCCTTCTTCAACGTCAACCCATTATCGTCCTACTGCTGGGCACGGGTCTCCTCACACTATGAGAGGTATTTAGGCCTTAGTCCACTGCGCTGGTCAAGTGCGAATTGGTAGACTTCACACCCCTTTAAGAACTTTTTAAGAACTCCGATGCGCAGGTTTCCTCACGATTTTTTCTTCACCGTTAAAGCAAAATATAATTAACTAATCTCTAATACACACTTAAATCAGATCGGCCTGGTGCGTGACTGGGATATGAACCTCGGACCTCCCGATTGAGAGGGCAAGTTTCAACTACTACCCTATCACTGCTCTCCCCCATCCCCTGTCCTTCCCCTTCTTAGTTTAATATATTTAGTACGTAACTAAGTTCAACATCGGTATTAAAACTAATATTTTTTCCAGACGAGTCGGGATGCGAGGCTGATATGTTGGAGGGCGCGGAGGGCGGCCGGCACTCGCCGCCTCGGCCGCAGCAAGAGCCTATCAACCTCAAGCATGAGGTACGTACCTTAATGTTAAGATATTACTAATGAGTTTTAAGATATTGCCTTATATAGGCATACCTTAGTGCTAAGCTAAGATATTATCAACTGGCTGTGTCTCGTGGTGTCACCGGCGTTTGAAAATTTATATACGATACTAATGATTTCCCAAATAAAGGACCTATCAAATTCAGTAAGATTGATTGAAATCGGACCAGTACTTACAAAGATTAGCTCGTTTTAACAAACTCTTCCGCTTTATAATATCAGTACCTATGATTTATACAAATAAATAAAATTAAGTCCGTCTGTTTGTAATTTTAAAGTAACAACTATTTACTCAATGCATATAAAATTATACACGATACCTATGACAAAAATACGATTAACAAAATAGTTTGTCTGTCTGTTTGGCTAAGAAAATCTTCTAAACAGCTGGTCAATTTTGACTGGACTTTCACTGGAAGATAGCTGAAGCCCTAAGGCGTAACATTGGGTACTAAATCTTTGAAAAAAAAAGCGCGCGCTCCATCCCTCCATCCCTCGCACAAGAGCGGAATTTATAAAAAAAAAGGAAAACATAAAAGAAAAAATTCATGATGCAAAAATGCTCTCTGCAGAAATAAAATTAAAATGTAAATTAGCTAGTAATCAATAGGAAGATTAACTTGTGAAACTGCACGTATGGACATCTGTAAGCTATCTCTAAAGAATACGGTCTCTTTCTGAAGTTGATCTTATCTATGCATTGCAAGGACTAACATTGTCGCCTGATATCTAAGTGTTGAAAAACATACCTTTCATTCCAAAAAGAAATTAAATTGATGACAAAATTAAACAAGACTAAGTTCATATAATAAA
>DWPV01007341.1:0-10766 GCA_018251915.1 Urbanus proteus proteus
TGTGTTGCAAAAAAAATGTACAGACACATGAAGTGCCCACTATTTAAAAAACTTGCTTGTTTTATAAGCTTTGGAAAACGGTATAATAAATTAAATTTGTTTTTGTAACAATTAAAAAAAATAGGAATAGACCGAAGTTGACCCCATTTTCATAAAGTTAATTTTAATCAGTTTAGAGAAATAATTGCTCCAAAATTTATTTTATAACTATGTCGCACAACACAAGTAGTAAAAAATGTACAAAATTTGATTCTCGTGGAAAAAAAAATGTTGTGAACCTCGGAATTTTTGAAGACTTTGCCAAAATTTTACGACATAGTTTTTTGATAACTCCACCACTTTGCCTTGAAGCATCGAAGTGAAGTGAATTCCAGCTGTTTGACGACCCGCGTGGCGGAACGTTTACCATACCGGTCTGAAGCGCAATGATCAAAATGATGAATTTAGATTTCTGTTCTGGGTGTTTGTTTGTATATTCATGTATGCGTGTGTCCATGGCACCCACGATACAGGAGAAAATCCTACTGTGGGGCTATGAGTGTAGAAAGCTGTGTCTTCTTTAAAGATATCCCCAAAATTTGTAGGGAAAGACTATTACACAGCAGTAGGATGTGTAAGAGGATTCCAAAATTTTTTGAAAGGCTCTTTGCATGCAACTCTTGAATGATATGTCTTGATTAACTAGTTGTATTCGAAGAGTTGCTCAAGAAATTGCTGGAACCTTTTATACATAACACTGCTGAGCAATAGTCTTTCCCAAGAATAGAGGTGGTTCTCAAGAAAATATGATGTAAAATTTGGCAAAGTGTTCAAAAATTCCGAGGTTTAGAACATTTTTTTTTCACACGAGAATGAAATTTTGGACATTTTTTAAAACTTGTGTTGTGCGACATAGTTATAAAATTTATTTTAAAGCAATGATTTCTCTAAACTGATTAAAATTAACTTTATGAAAATGGGGTCAACTTCGGTCTATTCCTATTTTTTTAATTGTTACAAAAACAAATTTAATTTATTATACTGTTTTCGAAAGCTTATAAAACAAGCAAGTTTTTTAAATAGTGGGCACTTCATGTGTCCATACATTTTTTTTGCAACACAAGTGTCTGAACTTTCATAATGGAATTTGTTTAAATGAAAATTTTAACTTCACGACTAAATAAAATGTTACTTTTTTACGATTAGGAAAAATTATGGTATGGTCCTAAAAGCATGTCAATTCAAGAGTCTGATACAAAAGGCAAACCTAAAAAAGCTTACAATTTGTGGCGGTTATAAGTCAAAGAGTAACAGAGGCTGTGCTTTTTGAGCAATTTACAAAAATGCAAATATCTCGAAAACCATAAGAGTTTGGACTAAAACAAAAGTGGATATTCTGGAAGGCCTTGGTGTGACCTACACGTGGTTTCAAGGTTGTCCACGATTTACGGGACACCCTGTATATGTCTAAAATGAAACACCTGGGCCCATCATTTATTTTTACTAATTTCCTGATTTGATTTTTTTGGATGTATAATAATAATATTTGCGTATCTAATTATAATATAGGAATTAATAGTATAAAAAAGTTACACAACATTAATCTTCAGAATTAAATTAACTATATGTCCAAACATTAGCTTAACCATAAAGCATCACTTCCAAAATCAGACAATTTGTTCTTAGAAAAGTATAAGAGAAACTCATTAAACTTTTAATAAAAAAAATCTATCGTAAAGCCTTTACGGAGCGTCAATTTACTTGGGCTCTTAGGAGAGTCCTATTAACATATTGTAAGATTTTTTATCTGGAGCATCAAAGAAAGTGCATGTACTCGTAAAGGACTGTATAAATTGTATAAATTCTCTCAGTGCATCGGGCGCTCGACATCTCATTTGACTTTCATAGAGTTGCTTCACCCTTTAGGTTTAAAATGTACTGTTTACTATGCATCAATATGTTTTAAATGGGTCATTATATTGCTGTGATACCTACTTAACATCAATATGGAATTAAGTGTTAATTCTTTTTTTATCGAATCCTATTGTTAGTTTCGGGACCCATCGATTGCTATGTTTTCCGTTAGAGTTAAGTGAAAACAAGTTTGGCAAAACGAGATCTTCCACCAGGCTAGGTGATCATTCTTGGGGAGCTTCCGTGCTCAGTCTCAGTTTGGAGCTCGTACTCATACTTCCATAGCGTGATTCAGAATACTAGTGGCGCCATCTCTTAACGAGTAACGGGAAGTAGCCACACAAGTTACTAGAAAAATTCTAAAATATAAGCACTAAAGCATTGGAGTATAAAAATACATAGGTGTGAGGTTAGTGACCACTGTATTAGAATTAAGTAAGAGTTTCTTGTATGTAATTGTCTTAGTATAATTCAAAGTGTGATTGCTACAATGATATTTAAACTTGCACAACATTAATTGAGGCTTTGAGATGGTTCATATGCGTGATTAGAAATACGTTCTAAATTGATTTATTAATGATAAAGCTTATTTTATTTCTTCCTTATTTCTATTCATTTTCTGTGCAGATTATAATATATTGGTTTACAATGCCGTGTTTTGCTTTGGTGCAATATTAATAAGGTACAAAAACTCAAGAATGAAAAACTGCTCATTTAAAATTTTAGGAGACACCTTAAGTTGTAACTGACAAAATTAGACTCTTAATCTCCTAATTCGATTCAGTTTTAGCCTTTACTGTCTCTCGTAGCGAATGCCCGGAGGCTTTACGAAGAAAATGCTAGACTGCACTGTATAAATTGTATAACTCCACTCATTGCATATCCGAAGCTCAACATCTCATTTGAATTTCATGGAGATGTAGATGCTTCACCTTTAGTTTAGTTTGCATTTATTTGCAGGATATCGGGTATTCTTGTACTGTTTGTAACGTGAATTATTTGAGAATTTAATTAGTTCTTCGTATTGTAACGTTTAGATTTCGCTTGTTAGTTTGTGTTCGCTTAGAATTAAGTATGAGCAGTTTAATTATATATGCTGTTATTTTAATTTTTATTTAAAAGCCTATTTTCCGTGATATTATTGATGAATAATAATAATAATAGAATAATATACTGATATAAATTCTAATAATAATAGAATAATATACTGATATAAAGCAGAGAGATGTCTCTGCTTTATATCAGTAAAGTTCAGTAATTCTGCAGTATTCTGATGACATTTTTTGTTTCACTAAATGTCAAAACATTTTATTTCATTTATCTAAGTAGCAAACGAGCGTGCAGTCCCCCTGATAGTAAGGGGCCATTACCTCCCATAGGCATCTGTAATCAACCCCAACTAAGATCAAGGCCCTACTTGAGGTTGCGTGGATGCGTTGCTACCGCTGAGGACTGAGCTGGAACGCCTCGGATAAGTATGACTCCCTAACTACACCCTTCAGACTAGAACACAGCAGCGCTTAACACTGCTGTTATAAGGCAGAAATAGGAGTGACGGTGGTGCCGTTGGAGTCGAACTACATAGAGTTCTACTACCTTTAGGATACCACAAATATGAAGAGGTTTAGTTTAGTCATTAGAGGCAGAAGCATCTACAATAGATCAAGAGGTGGTAAGAACGACACATGTAAAAATAAATAAAGGACGCCTCTATAACTTGTGCATATAGACTTACACGCTTACTTTCAGTCTTACAAATTCAAAAACGAAACATAATAATTCAATTACATAAAATAACTTCCGGAGCAATCCACTAAATATCTAGGAAGTTAATATTTTATTTTAAAGTCACACAAGTAAGAAACCGCCGAACTTTTCCCATATTTATTTAGTTCTGCCAAAGCAACCCGGCAAGTTAGTGGAGGTATGTCAAAGTCGGCAGCTCATACATACGTTGCTTATACGGGCGAACTTTTCTCCGTCACTGTTATAAGTGGACGACAAGTTTTGCTCATTCTTAGGTCCTTTATTCAAAGCTTACGACTACGACTACGATTACGACTTTAATTTAATCGAATAGCATATATTAACACTTAATGTTTACTTAATTTTGATTGTTGAAAATTTCTTAGTTAAAAGCGCACCTACATATCTACTGGCAAACGCAATTGAGCTGACAGATTGAAACTGAAGAAAAAAAAACGAAATGTTTTTTTTCCATATTCAATTATTATGGAAATAATATTGGGCACATAGAACGACTTGAGTAGTTATAAATTCTAGTAAAAATAACTTCATGTCTAAGAAGGTAATATAATAATAATACAGATAGATGAATTTCGGTATAAATTCTGACTTGATTTTCAATACTCTTATATCACCGTGCTATGCAAAGAACTCGGGTTGAATCTATGCATTAAGCAAATAATGATTTTTTACTGTTTTTGAATTTCTATCCACGAAATAAAGTATCCTATACAATTTAAAATATTTTTGAATAAACTGACAGATCCAATTTTTTATGTAGTAACATAAACAATAGTCGTTGGGTGTGAAGGCAGTCGGCTCCCATTCTCCTCATAGTCTGGAGAACGCTCGCGAAGTTTGAATCTCCACAGTATTGTTTTAACACAAACTTTATTCGACTTCAACAAAGGTTCACTTCACAGAATCTGTAATTTACTCGCTGTGAACATTGTATGCTACGTATGCTCTCGTTATATTCACCTACATGGAAAATAGGCTATTATACGAAAAGTGTACGTAGGTAGAAGTAAGGAAGTATATTTAGGGCAGTACGTACGTTTTAACTATATTGGTAAAAATGAATTGTTGGTGTATTCAAGATTTCTAAAAGAGTTAAAAAGGAAAGTCTTTAAAGCTTAATCTACTTCGGTAGGCTAAGATAAAAACAGAAGTGTGTGTACTCATAAATAATTATACCACGTAACAAGGAATCTATCCTAATACATGATTATATTATAATGATGTATTAGGATAGATAGCTTATTAGCTCGGTATATCACCAGCGCATTGGCACTGTTTCCCAATATTTTAGCCTTAAACCAGACCAGACCAATCGGGTTTGGGACGGTAGTACTATATTGGTGGTACCCCAACTCATTATCGGTCTTTTGAGGTCCATATATATGAGGCTGGATATAGACTTCTCCTAATGTGGCAGTGATTTTGTGTAAATGGGTGTGGCGTCGGTTGTGTGCCGATACTTCCTGTTAACCTACATATATCCGAAATTTACAAAAAAATATTTTAATAAAACGTATCACAAGTTTCTTTACCTAGGACGAAAATTTAGCTTCGTATTATAAGAACCCTCCTATTCCCACGTCTCATTTCTATGTGCCGTATTTTATTTTGCGAGATGTTAAGCACTCTGACGTGAAATAGTTTTATTTCAACGGATTGAGATCTTTTCTTAAGGATCTTTTAAGAGAAAGAGAGGTTTTTAACGTTTTGCAGATTTATTATACATATTATGACATTTTAAATCCATACAAATACAAAATTGAAGTGTCCTTTTTGTGATTTCAAAATAACATTTTTATTCAATGCATAAAGTATGACACGACACCTGTAACGAAGATGCAATTAAAAAAAATGTCTGTCTGTCTGTTTGGCTGAGGTAATTTTCTAAACGGTTGGACAAATTTTGACGGGACTTTTACTGGAAGACAGCAAAAGGTCTATGGCGTAACATAGGCTATTTTAATTTTTGAAAAAATCGGGCCCACTCGCGGAAGAGCAGGATTTCATTCATATCATTCTGCTGAATGGAACGTTCTTGGATAGATTTCTGGCTAGGTTAACATTTCAATGATGAATTTTATATTTTGTTGTAAATTGTAGGCGCTATTTATTTATTCATATGGTATATTAAATAACCGGATTACAATGAAATGTAAATTATATATACGAATATGAAATGATACATAAAATTGTATTACCTAAATGAACCTACGGCTTTTAGTAGGAGATTTTCTGGAAAAAAGCAAATCTTTTGCCATTGTGAGCGTAAAGGCAAAGTAAGAAATGCAAAATGAAAGGTTAGTGAGACTTGACACTTTTTTGTAGAGCGTAATGCTCCACTGTAGAATTCTGTGTATCTGAATCCGTGTAAAATGAACGCAGAATTCCGGAAAAATTCTAACTATGAAGAATTTTGACTAGGTTTTTATAATACATGATGGAAAAATGGCGATATTGCTGATGACACTGAAAAATGTTATCTATTTTTTTAATACCTACGAGTATATCAGTACTTTCCATTCACTTAATCAACTAAATTCTTTAGAAAGGGAGATTTTCCTTAATATATAAACCTTAACTTTTTTTGTGGACGTAAATTGAGTGGGAAAAGCATCTGGAGAAGTCTTGTCGAAACGTGGGTTTTTATGGAATTCTATGAAAAACTGTGAATCTATCGGGCTAATTATGGTAAAATATAATTATTACGAAGACACAAATTTCATAATTCTCTACATACTCTCTTCCATTGATTCCTAAAATTTCTTCTTCATATGAATAATGATTTCTTAATCCTTAATATAATAACGTTTTGCACGTAACGTTCACGGACCACGCAGTAAAATTATGAACTAGTTACATCACGGAATAATCATATTAAAAGATAATTTGGATGACGCTCATACCAATTATGAAATTCAAACTCAAATTACCTGTAACACGAGAGCAAAATCGCGTGAGCAATTTGTTAATGCTTCAGTATTCAAGTTACATCTACCTAATACGGTATAATTTATTAAAAGGCATTAAGATATCTCATATAAGAGCCGGGGGCGTGAAATTTGTCGCAGCCGTAATTATTGTTTCATTTATTCGCACAACTGTTCTGCTATTAGGAGATTAGTTGCTAAACTTCGCCCCAAGAAACTCCTAATAGGAGAACTTTCCCCAGACATATGATAACCGCTCTTGTTAGAAAGAAATAAAGTCTAATGTAGACGTAAAGGTAATTTGGTAACTCTTGTCGCCAAGTAGGCGTTACCGCAGAAACAAGTGTTTGTATAAGCGTAGGTCCTAAGATTTATTGAGGGTTGGATTGTAATCGTTGTACTTTTCGCTCCAATATTAAAGGCGCATGAAATAGGGGCTTAATCTCGCGTAGTAAACAACCTGTGAACTACGCCGTAGCTATTATAAGAGATAATGAGTAAAGATAAAGCAAGCGCTACGGACCGAGTCTCGTAGAGGATTACGTTGCTACGCGAGCGCTACGTGCTACGAGTGTAGTATTTTTAAGTCTTGCACAGGATTTACTGACGGTTATAAGCGTCTTTTGTCTATAAATAGATTTTTATTATTTAAGGTAATAATACAATAATACATAATAAGACATAAAAATATTCAAACTTCTTTTGGAAATCAGATGTTACACTATACTGTTTTAGAAATAAATAAAATTATCTAACTGCTTACTATCTATATCTCACACAAGATAATAATATCCTATGCTAAATTTAAATTTCAATTATAATATATTAAATAAAAATCTAGGATATATTCGAAACGTAAAATCTAAACTCTAACCGCTAAACTGAGACCAAAATCCAATCTGGTGTCTATAACTGAACTATTGATATCGGGCAGTCTGATTTCCGCACATTAGTGGAATGGTACTTTTCAAACAGTCCGCTTAATGGGTTATTATTGTGGTCACCGTATTACCGCTTTTGCTCTCAACTAGCGCCACAGAATACGCGAATACTTAGAACTCACTTCGGAGTTTTAACAGTACGTCAATTTTGTGTTGATAGTTTTTCCGACCATGTCCAAAGAATTTAATACGAAGCGAAAACCACAATCCACTATTTGTTTTTATGGGAGGCACTTGGCTACTGGATACGGTTATTACAATCGTTCCGGAATGCTCTGTGTGCTTACCCGATGCACTTATCAGGGCAGGGCTTGGCTAGTTTACACGCCATTCGGGCGCGATTTTTCTGTTTCGTTTCTAAAATATTTGTGGGAAACCGCACTGGTCTGGTCATAGAATAGAATGTCACTAGTTGAATGTTGGTTTGTATTTTGACTGGATTCTTCGAACTATAATTATGAACCGTGCTTGGTGGAACACTTTTTATGAATGTTCTCACAAATTCTTTCTACTCTATAGCAGCAATGTAGCGCTGCTCTGTTTTCTTTAGGTATAATAAGAACGTAGATATGCTGTATGTTACTAGAATATTTATTTTAAAATAAACATAAAAATGTCGATAGAGAGACCATAATTTAGTCTTTAAGATTCTTCATCAATTTCAGACAGAACTCTATTTAGTTACTGTTGCCCATGAAAGTCATGGACAACTTATTGAAATAGAAATAATTCACATGATATTTGTCACGTATACATACACCACCCTGTTCTGCCTTGTCTAAAAATACCTTAACAAAGGAAAGAAATGTCAAAACATAACCTATTTTTAAGCAAACGCTAACTTAAATTTTAACCACGAAACTTTTAAAATTTGGTAGTCGGGGACATTTAGAATCATGGCCAAAAGTACCCTTAAAACTTCCAAAAGTTTTTATGTCCGTTACATTTTTATCCCGTATACATTGTTTACATTTCAGTCAACAAAGTGAAACTCCTCCCTGGATAGTCGTGGACAGCGAAATAAATTAATTAACCCGACACTGCAGATGTAAATAGTGGGACATAAATATCCCTCTAAGGAAATCCGCACATACGGGTTATTTTGATTTATTTTTACTGAATGTGAAACCCGGATTCGTGGACGACTAATAAACAGATAAAAGATGTTACACAGAATATTGATGTCTTGAATTATTTGAGTTACAAAATACTTAGTTTGAATGACTACAAAAATTATTAAAATAACATAATTGTCCCATCATTACTTGTGATAAATAAATAATAATACCTAATTGTAATGCTAATTATACACCATGATTCTTAACAATAATAAAACCATTTATATTTCTTACGTATGTATTGTAAAATCTTATCTATCTTTATATGCATTGGTGTACTCTATAATTTTGCTTATAATTAAGAAGAAATTGATTTATAAAGATGAACATATAAATTACCATCTCAAAAAGAAAATAGTTGGAAATAGTGAGTGAGCCGCCTAACTAAGCTTTTGCGATTAATTAAAACAATTTATCTCTATTTAGCGAGCGGCGATGAGAGGGTTGTCTTGTATGTCTTTTACTCGCCTAACTTTCAACATAAATAACCTTTGATTACAGGAAACTTGATTTAAAATTTTATAGAAGGGTGTCTGATGATTTTTTAAAATTATTTTATACTGGCAGCTTTCAGCTACGAATATGTAAGAGATAAAGGGGCAGAGCAATAAATATCAGTGCAGTCCATCGAATTATAAGTGGTCACTGCCACCCATTGACATCTATCACCAACTACAAATTGAACATAAGTTTTTATCAGAGTTCAATTATTCCTGCTATTCCTATTAACTATTCCTGCTATTCCTGAGACTATCACACACCGCATTTTAAGTTTTTAAAGAAACACAAGAACAGCTTGCGCTAGAAATGATGTGAGGTGAGATGTAGCTGGGATCTCCCTGGTTAAACCTTGTGCCACCTTTAAAATAATGAGATAGTTGCAATAAATAATGAAGTAGGTATTCGAGTTATATCAGACGTCTTCCAATTATAAGAAGACAATGTTTAGCAGTGGGAAATAAAAAGGTTTGTAGATATACAGTCATTAAATATTTAAAACAGCATAATATTAAACTGCAGTTGTCCTTTTGTGAATTAAATACACAAGTAGCTTGGAATTGGCAGCAATTTCTTCGTAGAACTGACTACCAATCTTGTCTAATTTCGATGCGACGTTCCGAACTCGTTTGCTCTACTCTTCACCTTTTCATTGCAACAATGAAATCAATTTAAAGTTAGTCACTTCGTATCTCCGAAGAACAAGGTCTTAACTGACTACATTCGTAGTATAAAAGTAACTTTATTTCTGTTGAAATGAATCGATATTTCTGTAACAGTAAGATAGGATATCGCTATTTCGTTCAGCTGTACAGTTTGAGTGATAAAATTCATGCATTGCTAATTGCTCGCGAAACAAACGAAATAGGTGACAATGGCTTTATTTATAGTTGCGATTCGCGCTACTTGCCAAACTTTGCAACTCGTCCGACAGTTTCTCCAATTAAACTCAGCTCGTTATGAAGCAACAATTGAAGTGTTTACTGCTTAGGATTATTTAGGTTTAGTATTTGGTAGACGTCATGTAGGGATGTAGACTATTTATTTGGGTTGGCTAATATTGAAGTGGAATTTTGTAATTAGTATGTATAATATTACTTAAACACAAAAATACCGAATGCTTAGAATTTCCTTTTTCAGTTTTCAGGCCTATGTTACTATGACAATTGATATAAATTCAACCACAGCTCGTATGTTAAAGTGGACATATACATACATATGTAAATATATACGAATGCTCGTAAACTATCACCCTCCTTTTAACGCTGTCGGAAGTAAAGTAGTAATGATTAATTAAATACAACATAAAATAATACAAAAAGGGTAATAACTTTAAATTATGAAAACTTTATTCAGGTAAATTTTGTGGAATATTCATTACAATGTACGTGCAACTTGTACAACTATGTCAAACAGGAAAAAATATCATGAAAGTGCTGATACAGAAGATTTATTGTTATGCAATGTGACTTATATAAAGGTTTCAAATATCTTTTGTAGAGAAAACAAGGACAAGGAATTGGTATTCTAACTTTTATATATGGATAACAATATGTTGAGTGTTCGCATGATCCAAATTAAACATAAATATCGAATCAAAAATGAAAATACCGCCACGTTTG